>OZ038396.1:2247569-2542569 GCA_964036045.1 Eutreptiella sp. 'Long Island Sound 2002' | reverse complement strand
AAGCTGATGCTGACCACCCACGAGCAGCAGATGGACGCACTGAAGCTGGAGATGGAGGCGGAGCGGCGCGAGCAGGATCTGCAGATCCAGAAGCGGATCGAGAAGAAGCGGGCGCAGCGGCGGAAGGAGATCGAGAAGGGCCACGAGGAGCAGCGCCACAGGCTTGAGGTCGAGAAGGCGGAGGCCCAGGAGGAGCTGGTAGGCGGCGCGCGGAAGGAGGCGGAGAAGGAGGCGGTGCTGAAGGCGGCCGGGGAGGGCCAGAACAAGATGGAGGTGGCCGCGGTGGTGACGCACGAGCGGCACAAGGAGGAGCAGGAGAAGCTGGAGCAGCACCTGCAGCAGGAGAAGGAGTGGCGGCTGCAGCGGCTGGAGGAGGACCTGAACGCGCGGTATGAGGAGGCCAAGCTGGCGATCCAGGAGGAGGGCCTGGACCGTGGGAATCGGATCTCGAAGCGGGAGGACAGCAACGATGAGAGGCGGGTCGAGGAGAAGGAGATCCTGAAGCAGGTGAGTGTCTCTCTCTGCCTCCCTCTCCCTCCCTCTCCCTCTCTCTGCCTCTCTCTCTCCCTCTCCCTCTCTCTCACTCTCCCTCTCCCTCTCTCTGCCTCCCTCTCTCTCACTCTCTCTCTCTCACTCTCTCTCTCTCCCTCTCTCTGCCTGTCTCTCTTCGTCCCTCTCTGCGCCCCCCCCCCCCCCTCTCTCCCTCTCTGTCTACAAAGATGTACGGCTGGAAGAATGCACTGAGCCGAGCAGTGCCTTGTTGTTGTTCAGAGGGAGGTCAGGGACAGGGGTAGCGGAGCAACTCAGCACTGTGTCAACCCCAAAAAACAGGACCCTGGGCAGACGGTGTAGCGCAACGTAACAAGCGCAGCACATCCATCCATCCATCCCTCTCTGTCTCCCTCCCTCTCTCCCTCCCTCCCCCTCTCTCTCCCTGTCTCTCTCGCCCCCCCCCCCCCCCTGCTCTCACGCACCATAACAAGTGCAGCACATCCATCCGTCCATCCATCCCCCCTCTCTCCCTCTCCCTCTCCCTCTCCCTCTCCCTCTCCCTCTCCCTCTCCCTCTCCCTCTCCCTCTCCCTCTCCCTCTCCCTCTCCCTCTCCCTCTCCCTCTCCCTCTCCCTCTCCCTCTCCCTCTCCCTCTCCCTCTCCCTCTCCCTCTCCCTCTCCCTCTCCCTCTCCCTCCCTCCCCCCCCCTTACCTCTCCCTCTCTCTCTCTCTCTCTCTCTCTCTCTCTCTCTCTCTCTCACAGTGGGTGAAGCTCCAGGTCAAGGCCATGAAGGAGGTCTTCCAGAAGGAGCAGCAGAAGCAGCGGGAGGAGCTGACCAGCCAGTGCGAGATCGAGGCGGGCGAGGCGCGCAACGCGCTCCGGGTGCGGCACCTGAACGAGCTGGCCAAGCTGTCCGTCCTCGACGAGCCCCTGGAGGTGGACGGGCCGATGAGCTACGCCGCGGACCTGGTGGACTACAAGATGCGCATCCAGAAGGAGCAGGAGGACCTCCGGATCCGGCTGCAGCAGGAGAAGGAGCGGTACGAGCAGGAGATGCAGCAGCAGGTGAAGCTGGCGATCTCGGCCTACGAGCGGGAGCTGGAGCTGCGGCAGCAGCAGTACGAGGTGGAGATCGGCCAGGGAAAGAAGGCGATCGACAGGAGGGCAAGTTGGACGAAGCTGCAGCAGCAGAGGTTGCACCGGCCTCTCCCCCCCTTCCCCAGGGATGCATTAGAAGGTAAGGGACCTCAGAGGCGGCCCCAGATGCGGTGGGACAGGCGGTTGGAAGAGGTTGCCAAAGCGGTTGGGGGCGGTTGCTGTCGGTTTCAACTGCCATTAAAGCTGGCACCTGCCGTCAGGGAGACAGTGGGCACCTCTCCCCCACCCCTTCCAAGGCATCCCTGCCTTTCCCTTTTCCTTTCTTCCTCCCTCCTCGTCCCTCTTCGCCACTCCGGCGTCACTTCTGCGTCCTCCTTTCTTCCCTTTCTTCGACCTCACCCCCGCCTTTCCCGTCAACCCCCCCCCCCCCCGGCCTCCCCTTCCTCCCCGCATCCCTCCATTCCTTCTTCCCTCTCCTGGACAAGGCTGTCGCTCCAGCGGCTACCTCGCCACCCCGTCCCTTCCCCAAGGATGCATGAATGAATGAATGAAAGCGCCTGGTGCGCGTTGCCTGCCTGTGAAACACGGGGTACAAAGAGACGGGCCGTACCAACTTGCACAGGAACAAAGGACCCTGGGCAGACGGTTCAGCGCACCGAAACAAGCGCAGCACATCCATCCATCCATCCATCCATCCATCCATCCATCCATCCATCCATCCATCCGTCCGTCCGTCCGTCCGTCCGTCCGTCCGTCCGTCCATCCATCCATCCATCCATCCATCCATCCATCCATCCATCCATCCATCCATCCATCCATCCCTTCCCCATGCTCCCACCCTTCCCCCAACCCTCGTGCCGCTGGTGTCCGCAGATCGCCCGGCAACCTCCCCTCCCCTCACCCTCTACTCCCCCGCCCGCCCACTCTGCCACTCTCGCTCTCCCACCCTCCCTCCGACCCTCCTTCCCTTGCCTACGGCTTCCCGCCCGCCCGCCCTGCCCCTCTCCCTCCACCACCAGGCTTTGTTTGCACGGAATTGGGACGTGAGGGGGCGGGGGGCGGGCCGCTTATTCAAACTTGATTTGCCCTCAGCCAAAATATGGGTCCAGATTTCTTTTAGGGTGGGTGGGTCTCAGAGCCAACAGACCCCTCCCCCCCTCTTATAAACAAAGCTTGTCCACTGCCCTCCCTCGCGCCCCTGTACAGTTCGGAGGACGTCGCACAAGCCGCCGAGGGCGCGGAGGAGGACCAAGAGAAAGTCCAGATTCTGCGGGAGCACGTGGAGGCGCAGACGCGGCTCCAGACGAACATGGAGCTGGAGAAGAAGGAGCAGCTCGCGGCGATGAAGGCCAAGTACGAGAAGAAGAAGCAGAAGAAGCTGGAGGAGCGCAAGCGGAAGGAGGAGGAGAAGATGAAGAAGGCGGGCGACGTCTTCACGAAGGCCATGGACTCCGGTCCGGAGGCGAAGGAGGAGGGGGAGGGGGAGCATCGCCTCGGGGCCCTGGTCCTCAGCCGCTTCCAGCGCCACTCCATCCGGTCCGTCTCCATCGAGTCGCCGTCCAACAAGGCCAAGGAGAGGGCCGGGGAGCGGGCGACGCTCGGGGTGTCGATCCCGGTGGGCTCCCCGCGCAACGCGGCCGAGGGCCAGATCATGTCGCCGCAGATGAAGTCCCCGTCGGGCCGCGCAACGGTGGGGGTCTCCTGGGACACGTGGACGGAGGCGCTGATGCGGTCGCCGCTGTTCACGCGGATCCAGCAGATCGAGGACATGGTCAAGCAGAACACGAAGATGCTGCTGGATATGGCGGCCGCCAGCAAGCAGAAGTACCGCGACCCCAACGACCAGGACGTGCCCAATGAGGGCCGGTTGGTACGCCCCTTCTGCCCCCTGCCTGAAGGGTCACACGAGTGTAAAGAATGATATGAAAATGATATACAAAACATATTTTTTTTTGATTGTCACGCGAGTGCACTCGCGTGACACCTGTCAACACTCGCGTGACACTTCCCCGTGCTTGAGCACGCTCCAGCTTTTGTGCATGTGGACGGGGACGGAAAGCAAAAGCGCTGTTTTTTTTTTGGGCCAGAGACCTGTGTTGCGGACCGCCCGAGCTTGCTCTCAGCCGGCGTTGGTTACCTTCATCCACGAGACCCCAGTCGGTCCAGAGGCCAGAGCGCATGATGCCTGCACCCGCGGCCCCAGGTTCGAATCCCAAGACTCGAAGGTTAGGGTTAGGGTTAGGGTTAGAATCCCAAGACTCGAAGGTTCCACTTGATGGGCACCGAGAGTAACGCCGAAGCCTCTGAACATTCCCAAGAACCCCGCGGTCGCAAGTTCGCACCCGGGGGTTTGGCGCCGATGGTTGGGGAGAGAGAGAGAGAGAAGAGGGGAGCCCATCAGGGGCAGACCAGCCGTGAGGGGGAAAAGTACATATGGTGGATTCGGAGTGGACCCGGCCCGGACAGCGCGTGGAGGAACAGGGCACCTGGGCCTCAGGCACACAGAAACACAGCGAGGCAGGCTATGGACGGCCTGTGGACAGAGGCGCGTGGACAGTAAAAGCAGTCAAATGACCCCGGCAACAACCAGCACATCCTCAATACGCCAACTATTGGCAACAACCAGCACATCCTCAATACGCCAACTATTGGGCGCCGCTGACGCGCAAACGGCACATCCCGCCACATTCAGCACAGCCCCGGTACACCAACCACTGGGCTCCGCGAACGCGGAAACGACACCAGCAAGAGCACCGGCCGCAGCGGCCAACAGAACGCAGCGACCCGACGCAGCATGTGAAGGGAAGAACGGGTGACTGTTCAGGGCCCCGTAAAGGAACAACAACCAGATGGAATGTCACACAGGGGGGGGGGGCACACACACACACACACACACACACACTACCGGGGTTCACGCCCCCGTGGTGGGCACACCGGCGGCGCCAGTGGGGGACCCCGTTCTGCCTCGCGCGTCATTGGGAGTTTGCGGCAAACTTTTTCGTCCACTCATGGCCTTGGCCCTTGGGCGGCAGGCCGGGGAACCGGGTTTGAGTCCGGGGGTCTCCCCTCTCTTCACATGGTCAATGTAGACTGGGCGCCCGTCGGCGCACTTGTGCTACCATCCGGGCGGCAGCTCCTGGGGCAAAGCACGCCTCATCCTGCGTTTTGGTCTTCTGCCGCCCCATCCCCACCCCTCACCCCCATCTTCTCCACAGGGATGCCTGGGGCTGGTGTGCAGGGAGAGGTGGGGCGCACGCGCATCGCAATGTGTGTGTTGGTGCTCGGCGATGAGGGTACAAGGGCCCGGAGCCGTGGCCCTGTTGGCGGCATCTGTGCGTATGGAGATCAGGGCCGGACACAGGACCCATGGTTTGCAGTTGTGGTGGGAAAGTAGGATTGTTGAACCTCGCAGTTGGAGCATGATTGAATGGATTCCTTGGCACAGAGAGAGGGGGGTGGGGGGTGGGCCTGACTGATGCAACCCACACCCACCCCCGAGCCGGCGAAGTGTGGCGAAGTTGCCAAAAACCAGAATTTTGGGTGCAGCACTGATTGAGGAGTGCCATGCAAAATGGAATGATGCCTGCACAGCCAACACCACATACTAGGCTTTGTTTTGTGCCAACCTCCAAAATTTTGATCCCGCCCTCCAAGTCGGGCAAAACACGCCGCCAATTTGCCCGCCGACTCGTTGGCTGCCAGGTTTGCCAACCCCCGGGGGGGGGGGGGGGGGTTGCTGATGACGCACCAGCACATCCTCAATGCGCCAACTATTGGGCGCCGCTGACGCGCAAACAGCACACCATGCCACATTCAGCACAGCCCCAACACACCAACGACGGGGCCCCGCGAACGCGGAAACGACACCAGCATGAGCACCGGCCGCAGCGGCCGACAGAAAGCAGCAACCCGACACAACATGCGAAGTGAAGAACGGGTGACTGTCCAGGGCCCCGTAAAGAAACAACAACCAGACGGAATGTCAAACAGGGGGGGTTGCTGATGATGGCAACAAACACAGTCTGGCTCATTGAACACTGCCCCAACCCGACTGCAGCCCCACACGGGTGCACTGGGTACCAGAAAGCAAAGTGTCCTTGATGCACCGGTGGCGCTCCTGCGGCGCTTTGCGTGCTTCTGCCGTGCTGAGCCCCCCTCCGTTTGCGTTCAGTCTGCTGTCGAGGCAGCGGAGCTTCCCACTGCGCAGTTCGTGGCGTATCAGATGGGCAAGCACACGCTGGACCTGCTGCGCAAACGCGACCCCACGCTGCCAGCCATCAACCTCCGTGTGGCCTCTGCGCTGCCGGCGTGGCACACCGACAGCGCCAGCGCCTTCCGCAACTCGTTCCACTACGACGCGGCGAGCGCCGACCTCTACATCCGGAGCCAGCGGCTGGAGAACGTGGGCGACCTGTTTCTGGTGCGCCTCCCTTGCCTGCGCCTGCTGCTTGCCCGTAGCCCCCGGACCTATCACCCTCACCACCGTGCCACTGCTCCCCGTCCCCCATTTGGGGAAGAAAAATCATGCACGTTACGATTTTTTGGTGCTTGATTTTCTTTTTCGTTTGCACGGTATCGTCCCTCCCCAACCCCAACCCCTTTCCTGTGCGCGCGTGTGTTCGCTGCACGTCTGTCTCACACTGCGTCTGTGGCAGATTTGCCACGAGCGTCTGCCGACTCCGACATGATCAGAGCAGGGTCCCACCAAGCGACACACTGGACGCAGCACGTTCCTACTGAGTTCGGGTGGTGCAGGGGGGCGGGTATTACTGAGTGGCTCCTGATACGGGGCCCATTGCGACTGAGAACCCGTTTCCCTGCCGGACGCTAGTGGCATGTCTGGTCTGCAGTGGCCTACCGCCCTGCGGCCAGTGCGAGGTAGGCTGTGACGCTTGGATGGGGCTGGATGCTCCTTTAGGGCGCTCCGGGGCGCGGCAGTACTGGTGCTGGACGGCACTCCCACCCCATCCCATCCGCCAGAGCACCTGCCACAAGGGTGTGCATTGAAGACAGCTCTCCCCATCGGTGGAATCGGCCTCCTTGTTTTGCCCGTGGTTTGCCCCAGTCATTCGCCCCAGCTTTCATTTTTCCCCCGAGGAAAATTTTTTTGCGTTCTGGGGTGGGTGGGTCCAAAGAGAGGCCATTCACCCCCCCCTCTCCCCGTTGGTAAGCCAATGCCTGTTTTGCACTTCGTCCCGGGTGTCAATGCGGTGGCCTGCCGCATGCTCTCGAACCCACTCCGCCGAGTGCGTCCCCGCAGGCGTTTCGACACATGAAACAGACCCGGTGCCCCCCCGCATTTCGCAGGTGCTCCTCAGCTGCCTGGCCCACCTCAAGAGCGGCGACCTCGCGACGGCCTGCGACGACACCGACCCGACCTTCCTCCGCAACTTCTACGGCCTCAGCCGCGCGTTCGCGGAGGAGCTCTTCTTCAGTAAGTCGTCGGAGCGCGCGCGGCCCATCCAGGGGGCCACCGGCCCGGAGGTGATGGCCGAGGTGTGCAGGCAGCTGGACCGGCAGCTGCGCGGCAAGAGCCTTCCGGAGAAGGAGGCGTGCGTGAAGGACTACTTGAAGCTCTGAGACAGGGGGCGTGCCTTCTGACGCGGACCCCGAGGCTTTCTGCGCAGTTGCATGTGCAACGTGCTCGGCGCTGGCCCCGACCGTTCCAGCCCCGGAGTTCTGGTGATGGGCGGGACGCGGACTGCTTTCCCACACGCACACACACCCACGCCCACACACGCACACACGCACACACCCACACCCACACCCACACCCACACCCACACCCACACCCACACCCACACACACGCACACACGCACACACCCACACCCACACCCACATCCACACCCACACCCACACCCACACCCACACCCACACCCACACACACACCCACACCCACACCCACACCCACACCCACACCCACACACCGACACACCCACACCCACACACACGCACACACCCACACCCACACCCACACCCACATCCACACCCACACCCACACCCACACCCACACCCACACCCACACCCACACCCACACCCACACCCACACCCACACCCACACCCACACCCACACCCACACACCGACACCCACACACCTACACCCACAGGACTGTCCGCACACTCCGGGCACATTTTGTCGAGGTGAGTATGCCCGTAGATCCAGATCATCACCCCCAAGAGTTTTAGAAGTACGCCCTCCATCTAATCCCATGCTACCGTCGTTTGCTGCCGTGTTGCCTGAGTGTGTGCAGTTGAGATTAAGAACGAAACCGACTCCTCAAAAGACCGTATGGACTTTCGTTCCTCCCCTTCCTCTCGCCCTGCAGCCACCGACCGTGTGGGCAGCCCGCCGCCGCAGTGCCTGTCAATGGATGGCGTTGGTGGTAAACAACGGCAGTTGGCAGGTAATAAACAGCAGTTGCTGCTCAACCGCCGCCTCTTGGGGGGCTGTGCTTGCAGCCTTGACCCGGATCCCCCGCGGATGCGATTGGCATGAAATGGGTCGAGAAAAACCCTCGCCTGGTCTTCCCGTCTGCAGCTTACGTCATTCCTCACGATGTCCTCCTTCCCAGAAGCCCATCGCTCTGGCTGATTTGCACGTGGGCCAGTCGAGGAAGAGGTACCCCTCCTTTACGCAGGGCAGGACCATGCTTGTGATTTGAAGACCTGACATCATGGCCTTTATGCAGGGCTGCCCTTTGGGAACGAGGCATTTTCTTTCTTTTTTTTTTGCACCGAGGACAGCCTTGTGTTGCTGACTGCAGCTCTCCTTTTCGTTGCTGCTGTCGCCAGCACGTCGTCGTACCGGCGGTTTCCTGCGGTTGGGCCGGCCCGGCCCGCCACACTGTGGCACCTGACACCATTTGTTTAAGCGGACGAGTTAATTGTACAGGCAGGGCTAGACCGTCCCTTGCAGGCGAAGTGCCAAGCTTCCCAGCAAGATTATACTATGCAGGCCTCTGCAGGCTTCGGTTATAAGGAAATACGTTCAGGGGGGGGGGGGGGGTCTGGGTGGGCCTCGCACCGGCCGCTTATCCAAAGTTGATTTTTCCCGAGATAAGTTTTGGGTCAGGAACCATTTTGGGTGCGTGCGTGCGTGGGGGCGCAGGACCCGCCCGCCACCCCCCCCCCCCCCCTCTTAAGACATGCAGACAATAGGCCAGACCTGCAGCAGGTTCCCGCTCTGACCCATGCATTTGCGAAGGTGCCTTTTCCTCACACCGATTTGCATTGTCCCAGTCCCTTTGGAGGTCACGTGCCTTTGAGTGGGTGCAGTCCAGTGGCTCTCGGTGGGTGGCTCTGTCAAACAGGGAAAGTCTGCCAAAGGGTCCACTTACTCCGTCGGTTAGCTCACCGTACAGCAATTCCCTCGATGATGTCGCGTTGTCCATGTAAGAGGTGACGTGCACATGATTAAGGGGCTCAATGGTTCACCAGAGGGACTGTCCGCACGGGCGTGGCAGTCTCCCACTGCATCACCTGGTTTCAGCCTCAGCTAATCCGCACTACGTGTCAGATCCGCTACCACAGCCATTGTGGGATCATCGTAGCACTGGACAGCCCTGAGCCTTGATCCCGAGGGGTCACCTCGAGTACTGTGAAGTGAGCGGGCTACGCCAGCTCATCTTAGTCTGAACCTCCCCCCCCCCCAAAAGGTTCACCAGAGGGACTGTCTGCACACTCCGGGCACATTTTGTCGAGGCGAGTAGGCCCGTAGATCCAGATCATCACCCCCGAGAGATTTAGAAGTACGCCCCCCATCTAATCCCATGCTACCGTCGTTTGCTGCAGTGTTGCCTGAGTGTGTGCAGTTGAGATTAAGACCGAAACCGACTCCTCAAAAGACCGTATGGACTTTCTGTCCTCCCCTTCCTCTCGCCCTGCAGCCACCGATCGTGTGGGCAGCCCGCCGCCGCGGTGCCTGTCAATGGATGGCGTTGGCGGTCAGCAACGGCAGTTGGCAGGTAAATTAGGATTTACCCCCCCCCCCCCCCTATGACTGATGCCTACTGTGTCCCCGGCAAGCATGCAGGTTGCTGCCGCGTTGCGTGTGCAGAGGCGCCTTTGCTCATGGACTTCAAGCAAAGTGACAAGCAGCCCCTGCCGTTCACCCAGTCCAGTTAGCCCCACAGCCCGGGCACCGCCGGTGGTATGGGACCGCCCCCACGGGAGGGCTTGTGCATCTGAATGCTGTTCACCTGTCAACCGAATGTCCAATGTACTCCAGTCGGCCCCCCTCGTGGCGTGAACCAACCCCATTCGTGCATGCCCAATGGCACACCCTGCCTCCCGAATCTGGTGGCCCAGAGGGCGTGTAAGCACCTGCGTTCAGCATTTAGCTGCTGCTGAGGGCGGGCTTAGGTCCCTCTGGCTGTCGTCCAGATCTCCACTCCCTCCGCAAAATTTCAACGATGCTCTTTCTTGTTTCACATGTTCCCGTCTGGTGGCGTCCCTGAGACACTATCATCGACCTGTGTCTTTGGCACGTCGCCATTTATAATGACAGCGGCGTCCCATGTTCGTTTTGGTTTCTCTGCATCGTTGGCACTTCCATTTGGATATGGCCGTATCTAATGTGTAGCAATGAACAATAGTTTAAACACAGCAGAAGCAGGCTGGGACACTGTCTGTTTGAGGGGTGACAAGGAACCTGCTTTGGGGAGGGACCTCCTCGCTGTATCACTGTGCAGTTTGATGATTTTTGCCGCCAGTCTGCATTTCAATTTGCCCGCTCATACTGTTCTTGGCGCGGACAAAGTGGCACCTGTTGCCAGGCGCAGAGCCAGCACTCTGGCTCCATCATGCCCGTTTCGAGCCAAAAGGACAAAGGGCGTTTAATTTCGACTCAGGGGCTGAGGTGGTGGTACAAGCTCGAGCGCGTGCTCGGTTCTATGCTGCGTCTGCACACACCTGCTGGGGCCATGTGGCAGACACAGATAGGGCGTTGCATTGCTTGGCTGCATGGGTTTTTTCTCCATTGTGATTTGCTGAAGTTGTTGTATACTGTGCAGGTGCGATTGCTGGGCGGTTTCAGATGCAGCTCTTTTTGTTCCGGGAAGTTTGACACAGTCCCGCGGTGGCAGGGCGGGGGGGCAGACAACGATTTTGAACTGTGGATGTGCCATATACTGCTGGGGGGCAGGGGCATGGTATTGGCCCGCTGCGTGCGCGTCTCACATGCGGATACTGACCCCCCCCTCATTAGACAAGGACACCACGCTCAGACAAGGCAAGGGGACGGGCGCACTGCCCTGGGTCGCGCATGCCGCACCAGACCGTGCCTCAATGCCCCCCCTGTCCCCAAAACAAGATAGTCTGTGGCTCGACACTCCCGGGGGCATAGTCTTCCGGGGGCAAAGTCGTCCGGGGGCACAGTGTCCAGGCCTCCCAGCCTCCAAACAGCACCTAGCCTCTTCGGCCCACAGTAACCTCACTCAGCCTCACTAACGCTTCTGTACAATGGCGGAGGCATCGGCGAGGATTCATCCAACGTCACCGCCTTCAGTCGTCGCTTCTCTTCTTGTCCGGTGCCATCCCCTTCCCTGTCGCTGCACTGCGCTAGGGGCGGTTTCCGTTGTGTACACGTCTGGTGGCAGCATATGTACGGGACATATGCGCAGATGTGGGTGTGCTTATGCCGTTTGTCATCATTGAAAGATAGAACTGTGTAGGTGCTATAAATCAGCAGAGGCCCTGGCATACCACCCTCGAAGATGGAGCATGGGCAGCTGCTTCGTAGTATGCAGATATTTTGACATTGCAAACAGTACTGCTTCGGCGGCCGAATACTCATTTTTCCCGTGGATGGATGTGGGTGTGGCACCAATGTCTCAACCACACAATAAGTGCTGGTTGCAATGACATGCTGGACTATGTTGTTGATGCGTCGCGTTGACATAAGGTGGGGGGTGGGTTGTCCCATGCGGTGTGCACGGATGCGGCAGTCTCCAACGGCATCACCTGGTTTCAGCCTCAGCTACTCCCCCACTACGTGTCAGATCCGCTACCACAGTCATTGTGGGATCATCGTAGCACTGGACAGCTCTGACCCTTGATTCCGAGGGGTTATCTCGAGTACTGTGAAGTGAGCGAGCTACGCCAGCTCATCTTGGGCTGAACCCCAAAACAAGGGCGTGTAACGGGCAGACACTTCCTCTTTTGAGGTGATAAGAAAAAAGGAGACAGATGGTGACCGAGGGATATGTACCCCCACCCTCGGGCGTCCGTTTCATGCAGTGAACATAGCTTTGGAGGGGACTCAGATTGAATTATGTTTGCTGTACCCGCCGTTGCGAGAGCAACACCTTTGTCGTTAGAACAACAGTAGGCAGGTGTTGTTTCTGCAACTTTTAGAACCATTTTCTATTTGGCCCTTTATAAATCCCCCCTGATCAGGCTGTCAGGGGAGGACGCCATAGGCAGAAGTTGCATTCTGGATTCCCACCCAGGCGGGTGGATGCCCGCGGCAGTGCGGATGCCCGCAGTAGTGCGGATGCCTGCTTGTCATAGCAGAAGGTTCAAGGGCGAGAGGCCAATAGGCGCCGCCACAGGCTAACAGAGCCAACCACCAAGGCCTTGTGCCACCCCCCCCCCCCTGTCAGAGCAATGGTAGGTCTTGTTTCCGTCACATAGGGATGGGGGTATGCAGGAGGATGATTTGAATACAGCGAATCCGGAGAACACGCCCTTGGGTGGCAGGATGTGCCTTTCTGTGCTGTTCACAGAGGGGTGCATACCATGGCCATCGTACGTAAGGCATGCTGCTTCAACCTTCAAGATCTAACCGCTGAAAGTGGCCATGGCAGGGCCATTAAGTCTATCAGTACCGACCTCCATTGTGACCCCCCTCCCCTTTGCGCCAACAACGCCGTGTCCAAACAACACAAGGCGTTGTTCCTGTGTCTTCTGCATCGGGCTGAGCGGGCTCCCGAGGCTCCGTGGCGGGCGCAGGGGGTCCCATGCGACCCCCGGGCCTGGGATCATTTTTCATGACGGGGGTGGACAGGGGGCAGCCGTACCCCCCGCTGGCCACAGGGGATGACGGGGAATCACACCCCGCACCTCCCTGCCCCCCTGCCGGGGAGGGCAGAGCAGCAGGTGGCCCCTCCCTTGTCGGGAAGGGGAGTGCAGCATACGAGCCCAAGGTCAGGGCGCGGTAGGGGAGCAGGAGCAGATACCGGACCCCCCTGACCGCGGGTCCTCCCCTTGCGCCGTGTACACCCCGGGTGAAGCGCCAGGGGTTCGGGCAGCAGGCCGAGCTCGCTCCCGTCTCTAAGCCAATCCCCGTACACACAGCGTGCAGGTTCTGAATAGGCTGACCTGCTTTTGCGACTTCTGGTCCTGTCTCTACACGGACCCCTGTACGCACAGCGTGCAGGACCTTAATCGGCTACTTTGTTTTTCCGACTTTTGGATCTGGGCTTCAGCGGGGCGGTTTCTGTGACGTCACCAAGGGATGAGGGGCAGGGGAGAGCGCCGGCGCCCCCGGGAGGATCGGAGACCCCGGGTAAGGGGCACGGGAGGGCCCACAGCGGAGACACCTGAGCCCTTGGCGCGGGTCCTTCTCTTGCGCCGTTGTACACTAAGGGTGAGGCTTGGGGGGCGGTGCGGTGGCTCTGCCACGTCCTGCTTCTGCGCTGACCCCTTTACACACAGCGTGCAGGATTGAAATAGGCTGACCTGTTTTGCCGAATGTTGGATACCAAGCCTGGTTAGCTCAGATGGTAGAGCCTGCGTGCGACAGCCGCAAGGTCGGGGGTTCGAGTCCTCCATTGGGCGCTGTTTGTTCCTACGTCCTGCTTCTGCGCTGACCCCTTTACACACAGCGTGCAGGATCGAAATAGGCTGACCTGTTTTCCCGAATGTTGGATACCAAGCCTGGTTAGCTCAGATGGTAGAGCCTGCGTGCGACAGCCGCAAGGTCGGGGGTTCGAGTCCTCCATTGGGCGCTGTTTGTTCCTACGTCCTGCTTCTGCGCTGACCCCTTTACATACAGCGTGCAGGATTGAAATAGGCTGACCTGTTTTGCCGAATGTTGGATACCAAGCCTGGTTAGCTCAGATGGTAGAGCCTGCGTGCGACAGCCGCAAGGTCGGGGGTTCGAGTCCTCCATTGGGCGCTGTTTGTTCCTACGTCCTGCTTCTGCGCTGACCCCTTTACACACAGCGTGCAGGATCGAAATAGGCTGACCTGTTTTCCCGAATGTTGGATACCAAGCCTGGTTAGCTCAGATGGTAGAGCCTGCGTGCGACAGCCGCAAGGTCGGGGGTTCGAGTCCTCCATTGGGCGCTGTTTGTTCCTACGTCCTGCTTCTGCGCTGACCCCTTTACACACAGCGTGCAGGATCGAAATAGGCTGACCTGTTTTCCCGAATGTTGAATACCAAGCCTGGTTAGCTCAGATGGTAGAGCCTGCGTGCGACAGCCGCAAGGTCGGGGGTTCGAGTCCTCCATTGGGCGCTGTTTGTTCCTACGTCCTGCTTCTGCGCTGACCCCTTTACACACAGCGTGCAGGATCGAAATAGGCTGACCTGTTTTCCCGAATGTTGGATACCAAGCCTGGTTAGCTCAGATGGTAGAGCCTGCGTGCGACAGCCGCAAGGTCGGGGGTTCGAGTCCTCCATTGGGCGCTGTTTATTCCTACGTCCTGCTTCTGCGCTGACCCCTTTACACACAGCGTGCAGGATCGAAATAGGCTGACCTGTTTTCCCAAATGTTGGATACCAAGCCTGGTTAGCTCAGATGGTAGAGCCTGCGTGCGACAGCCGCAAGGTCGGGGGTTCGAGTCCTCCATTGGGCGCTGTTTGTTCCTACGTCCTGCTTCTGCGCTGACCCCTTTACACACAGCGTGCAGGATCGAAATAGGCTGACCTGTTTTCCCGAATGTTGGATACCAAGCCTGGTTAGCTCAGATGGTAGAGCCTGCGTGCGACAGCCGCAAGGTCGGGGGTTCGAGTCCTCCATTGGGCGCTGTTTGTTCCTACGTCCTGCTTCTGCGCTGACCCCTTTACATACAGCGTGCAGGATTGAAATAGGCTGACCTGTTTTGCCGAATGTTGGATACCAAGCCTGGTTAGCTCAGATGGTAGAGCCTGCGTGCGACAGCCGCAAGGTCGGGGGTTCGAGTCCTCCATTGGGCGCTGTTTGTTCCTACGTCCTGCTTCTGCGCTGACCCCTTTACATACAGCGTGCAGGATTGAAATAGGCTGACCTGTTTTGCCGAATGTTGGATACCAAGCCTGGTTAGCTCAGATGGTAGAGCCTGCGTGCGACAGCCGCAAGGTCGGGGGTTCGAGTCCTCCATTGGGCGCTGTTTGTTCCTACGTCCTGCTTCTGCGCTGACCCCTTTACACACAGCGTGCAGGATCGAAATAGGCTGACCTGTTTTCCCGAATGTTGGATACCAAGCCTGGTTAGCTCAGATGGTAGAGCCTGCGTGCGACAGCCGCAAGGTCGGGGGTTCGAGTCCTCCATTGGGCGCTGTTTGTTCCTACGTCCTGCTTCTGCGCTGACCCCTTTACACACAGCGTGCAGGATCGAAATAGGCTGACCTGTTTTCCCGAATGTTGGATACCAAGCCTGGTTAGCTCAGATGGTAGAGCCTGCGTGCGACAGCCGCAAGGTCGGGGGTTCGAGTCCTCCATTGGGCGCTGTTTGTTCCTACGTCCTGCTTCTGCGCTGACCCCTTTACATACAGCGTGCAGGATTGAAATAGGCTGACCTGTTTTGCCGAATGTTGGATACCAAGCCTGGTTAGCTCAGATGGTAGAGCCTGCGTGCGACAGCCGCAAGGTCGGGGGTTCGAGTCCTCCATTGGGCGCTGTTTGTTCCTACGTCCTGCTTCTGCGCTGACCCCTTTACATACAGCGTGCAGGATTGAAATAGGCTGACCTGTTTTGCCGAATGTTGGATACCAAGCCTGGTTAGCTCAGATGGTAGAGCCTGCGTGCGACAGCCGCAAGGTCGGGGGTTCGAGTCCTCCATTGGGCGCTGTTTGTTCCTACGTCCTGCTTCTGCGCTGACCCCTTTACACACAGCGTGCAGGATTGAAATAGGCTGACCTGTTTTGCCGAATGTTGGATACCAAGCCTGGTTAGCTCAGATGGTAGAGCCTGCGTGCGACAGCCGCAAGGTCGGGGGTTCGAGTCCTCCATTGGGCGCTGTTTATTCCTACGTCCTGCTTCTGCGCTGACCCCTTTACACACAGCGTGCAGGATCGAAATAGGCTGACCTGTTTTCCCGAATGTTGGATACCAAGCCTGGTTAGCTCAGATGGTAGAGCCTGCGTGCGACAGCCGCAAGGTCGGGGGTTCGAGTCCTCCATTGGGCGCTGTTTGTTCCTACGTCCTGCTTCTGCGCTGACCCCTTTACACACAGCGTGCAGGATCGAAATAGGCTGACCTGTTTTGCCGAATGTTGGATACCAAGCCTGGTTAGCTCAGATGGTAGAGCCTGCGTGCGACAGCCGCAAGGTCGGGGGTTCGAGTCCTCCATTGGGCGCTGTTTGTTCCTACGTCCTGCTTCTGCGCTGACCCCTTTACATACAGCGTGCAGGATTGAAATAGGCTGACCTGTTTTGCCGAATGTTGGATACCAAGCCTGGTTAGCTCAGATGGTAGAGCCTGCGTGCGACAGCCGCAAGGTCGGGGGTTCGAGTCCTCCATTGGGCGCTGTTTGTTCCTACGTCCTGCTTCTGCGCTGACCCCTTTACATACAGCGTGCAGGATTGAAATAGGCTGACCTGTTTTGCCGAATGTTGGATACCAAGCCTGGTTAGCTCAGATGGTAGAGCCTGCGTGCGACAGCCGCAAGGTCGGGGGTTCGAGTCCTCCATTGGGCGCTGTTTGTTCCTACGTCCTGCTTCTGCGCTGACCCCTTTACACACAGCGTGCAGGATCGAAATAGGCTGACCTGTTTTCCCGAATGTTGGATACCAAGCCTGGTTAGCTCAGATGGTAGAGCCTGCGTGCGACAGCCGCAAGGTCGGGGGTTCGAGTCCTCCATTGGGCGCTGTTTGTTCCTACGTCCTGCTTCTGCGCTGACCCCTTTACACACAGCGTGCAGGATCGAAATAGGCTGACCTGTTTTCCCGAATGTTGGATACCAAGCCTGGTTAGCTCAGATGGTAGAGCCTGCGTGCGACAGCCGCAAGGTCGGGGGTTCGAGTCCTCCATTGGGCGCTGTTTGTTCCTACGTCCTGCTTCTGCGCTGACCCCTTTACATACAGCGTGCAGGATTGAAATAGGCTGACCTGTTTTGCCGAATGTTGGATACCAAGCCTGGTTAGCTCAGATGGTAGAGCCTGCGTGCGACAGCCGCAAGGTCGGGGGTTCGAGTCCTCCATTGGGCGCTGTTTGTTCCTACGTCCTGCTTCTGCGCTGACCCCTTTACATACAGCGTGCAGGATTGAAATAGGCTGACCTGTTTTGCCGAATGTTGGATACCAAGCCTGGTTAGCTCAGATGGTAGAGCCTGCGTGCGACAGCCGCAAGGTCGGGGGTTCGAGTCCTCCATTGGGCGCTGTTTGTTCCTACGTCCTGCTTCTGCGCTGACCCCTTTACACACAGCGTGCAGGATTGAAATAGGCTGACCTGTTTTGCCGAATGTTGGATACCAAGCCTGGTTAGCTCAGATGGTAGAGCCTGCGTGCGACAGCCGCAAGGTCGGGGGTTCGAGTCCTCCATTGGGCGCTGTTTATTCCTACGTCCTGCTTCTGCGCTGACCCCTTTACACACAGCGTGCAGGATCGAAATAGGCTGACCTGTTTTCCCGAATGTTGGATACCAAGCCTGGTTAGCTCAGATGGTAGAGCCTGCGTGCGACAGCCGCAAGGTCGGGGGTTCGAGTCCTCCATTGGGCGCTGTTTGTTCCTACGTCCTGCTTCTGCGCTGACCCCTTTACACACAGCGTGCAGGATCGAAATAGGCTGACCTGTTTTCCCGAATGTTGGATACCAAGCCTGGTTAGCTCAGATGGTAGAGCCTGCGTGCGACAGCCGCAAGGTCGGGGGTTCGAGTCCTCCATTGGGCGCTGTTTGTTCCTACGTCCTGCTTCTGCGCTGACCCCTTTACATACAGCGTGCAGGATTGAAATAGGCTGACCTGTTTTGCCGAATGTTGGATACCAAGCCTGGTTAGCTCAGATGGTAGAGCCTGCGTGCGACAGCCGCAAGGTCGGGGGTTCGAGTCCTCCATTGGGCGCTGTTTGTTCCTACGTCCTGCTTCTGCGCTGACCCCTTTACACACAGCGTGCAGGATCGAAATAGGCTGACCTGTTTTCCCGAATGTTGGATACCAAGCCTGGTTAGCTCAGATGGTAGAGCCTGCGTGCGACAGCCGCAAGGTCGGGGGTTCGAGTCCTCCATTGGGCGCTGTTTGTTCCTACGTCCTGCTTCTGCGCTGACCCCTTTACACACAGCGTGCAGGATCGAAATAGGCTGACCTGTTTTCCCGAATGTTGGATACCAAGCCTGGTTAGCTCAGATGGTAGAGCCTGCGTGCGACAGCCGCAAGGTCGGGGGTTCGAGTCCTCCATTGGGCGCTGTTTGTTCCTACGTCCTGCTTCTGCGCTGACCCCTTTACATACAGCGTGCAGGATTGAAATAGGCTGACCTGTTTTGCCGAATGTTGGATACCAAGCCTGGTTAGCTCAGATGGTAGAGCCTGCGTGCGACAGCCGCAAGGTCGGGGGTTCGAGTCCTCCATTGGGCGCTGTTTGTTCCTACGTCCTGCTTCTGCGCTGACCCCTTTACACACAGCGTGCAGGATCGAAATAGGCTGACCTGTTTTCCCGAATGTTGGATACCAAGCCTGGTTAGCTCAGATGGTAGAGCCTGCGTGCGACAGCCGCAAGGTCGGGGGTTCGAGTCCTCCATTGGGCGCTGTTTGTTCCTACGTCCTGCTTCTGCGCTGACCCCTTTACACACAGCGTGCAGGATTGAAATAGGCTGACCTGTTTTCCCGAATGTTGGATACCAAGCCTGGTTGGCTCAGATGGTAGAGCCTGCGTGCGACAGCCGCAAGGTCGGGGGTTCGAGTCCTCCATTGGGCGCTGTTTATTCCTACGTCCTGCTTCTGCGCTGACCCCTTTACACACAGCGTGCAGGATTGAAATAGGCTGAGCTGTTTTCCCGAATGTTGGATACCAAGCCTGGTTAGCTCAGATGGTAGAGCCTGCGTGCGACAGCCGCAAGGTCGGGGGTTCGAGTCCTCCATTGGGCGCTGTTTGTTCCTACGTCCTGCTTCTGCGCTGACCCCTTTACATACAGCGTGCAGGATTGAAATAGGCTGACCTGTTTTGCCGAATGTTGGATACCAAGCGTGGTCAGCTCAGATGGTAGAGCCTGCGTGCGACAGCCGCAAGGTCGGGGGTTCGAGTCCTCCATTGGGCGCTGTTTGTTCCTACGTCCTGCTTCTGCGCTGACCCCTTTACACACAGCGTGCAGGATCGAAATAGGCTGACCTGTTTTCCCGAACGTTGGATACCAAGCCTGGTTAGCTCAGATGGTAGAGCCTGCGTGCGACAGCCGCAAGGTCGGGGGTTCGAGTCCTCCATTGGGCGCTGTTTATTCCTACGTCCTGCTTCTGCGCTGACCCCTTTACACACAGCGTGCAGGATTGAAATAGGCTGACCTGTTTTCCCGAATGTTGGATACCAAGCCTGGTTAGCTCAGATGGTAGAGCCTGCGTGCGACAGCCGCAAGGTCGGGGGTTCGAGTCCTCCATTGGGCGCTGTTTATTCCTACGTCCTGCTTCTGCGCTGACCCCTTTACACACAGCGTGCAGGATTGAAATAGGCTGACCTGTTTTGCCGAATGTTGGATACCAAGCCTGGTTAGCTCAGATGGTAGAGCCTGCGTGCGACAGCCGCAAGGTCGGGGGTTCGAGTCCTCCATTGGGCGCTGTTTGTTCCTGCGTCCTGCTTCTGCGCTGACCCCTTTACACACAGCGTGCAGGATTGAAATAGGCTGACCTGTTTTGCCGAATGTTGGATACCAAGCCTGGTTAGCTCAGATGGTAGAGCCTGCGTGCGACAGCCGCAAGGTCGGGGGTTCGAGTCCTCCATTGGGCGCTGTTTGTTCCTACGTCCTGCTTCTGCGCTGACCCCTTTACACACAGCGTGCAGGATTGAAATAGGCTGACCTGTTTTGCCGAACGTTGGATACCAAGCCTGGTTAGCTCAGATGGTAGAGCCTGCGTGCGACAGCCGCAAGGTCGGGGTTCGAGTCCTCCATTGGGCGCTGTTTGTTCCTACGTCCTGCTTCTGCGCTGACCCCTTTACACACAGCGTGCAGGATCGAAATAGGCTGACCTGTTTTCCCGACTTTTGAAACCCTGGAATTGGTGGTTCCATTTCTTGGTTTGTCCTTTGTGGTACGTTGTTAGTGGCGCGTTTTTCGCTGGTTGGGGGTAATATTTTGCTTGCTGTGCGTGTCCAGACCCTTATCCCAACCTCATATCCTCTGTCTAAACAACACGAGGCGTCGTTTCCGACCAAAATTGTGGCATTGCTGCTTGCCAGACCAGCATGCTTTGCACAACATGCGTGTATGTACGTATCCAAACCCGATGCACTGTACCCTGGTGTACAGCATGGAAGCCCTATCTGGATGAGGTGCCTGCGCAACGGGCGCCATGGGGGGCCATGGGCCATGGGCTGGCGCCCTGTGATCAGACCTAACCGGTGAAAGCAGGGTTACCCTCATCGCCTGCTATCTGTGTCGGAAAGCAATGATGGGAAATCCGTAGCCATCGCACCGATGGGCTCGAACACTTTCGTTTGACCGCCACTTTCGTTTGGACCGCAGTTTTTGAAGACCTATCTCATTAGGTACTTAATTAGGTACTGGGCTCCAGAACCGCCGTTTCAGGCTACGTCTTTGGGGCTGTTGTGATGTTTCTTGCCGTAATGGCGAGCAAATTTGGTTGTGAGGGAATGGTGTCCCTCAACTACAGGACCTCCATTGCCCACCATGACTGATTCTCTACTTGCACCGGGCCGGGAGGTGCTGTACAAGCGGTACCACCACTTCTGCCCGTGCCAAGAGCAGGAAGGGCCCCTAACCCGGGGAGCATGTTCAACTTTTCTGCATGAAGCGGGACTGCAGCAAGGGCTTCTATTCTGAAAAGTGCTAACTGGAGCCCTCCATCGCATTGTGCGTTGACTGGGCTGGGTAACTTGTGCCTAGGGATGTGTTACCGCTGTTTCACAATATTGTCGCGCACACCAAACGGTGTGTCCAACGAACACTCCTGTTTGGATCGTATTTTTTAAGGACAAAGTTGTTCGTTGGACACCTTTGGGGGGGGGGTAAATATGATTTCCACATATGTACCTACATATGTATAAATGGATGAATGGATATAAATTATAGTCTCTCAGCGGAGGGCAGCAGGATATGCAAACCCCCATGATCTGAGTTGCTTCGCATCTGCAGACAGAGGGACCGATACACTGTGAGCCTGCCAAGCTCTATGGTATCCACAGCTGCTGTTGAAGCCCCCAGACTTCATGATGCTGCAAAGCAGTCAGCGACATGCTGAACCCCGCTGAAGTCGCTGACTGCTTTGCAGCAGGGTTCTAATGCAGGGCATGGTCTTTGCTGAATATTTGCTTTCGTTGAGTGACCCAGGTCTCCTCCATTTAACATTGGTTTCTCCTCTTCTCATCGGCGTGCTGGTTTCAGCTACCCCCCCCCCCCCCCCCTTGTCGTTCCCCACCCCTTGTCGTTCCCCGGGGGGGGTGGGGGACCGTCACTTGATCAACCCAAAATTTTTCGTTGCGGCTCATTGTGTTGTTGTGTGGGTGACTGTGTTGTGGGGCACTGCCACTTGTTTCCCTTGCACTCATGGCAGGACATTTTGCTCACTTTCGCTGAAATGGAACTTGATAGCACAACCATGTTTCCCCCTGGGACAAGTGTGATGTTCATCTGCTCCACGGGGGAACCTGTTTTGGCACAGGTCGTTGGACATTCGGAGCACGGTGATGCATATTGCCGCATCACTTATGACCATGATGGCAAGACCGTCTTGCATGACCGTGCGTCTGTTTGGCGCCTCTCACTGCCACATGCTCCCTCTCCGCCCCGTGTGTACCGTGGTGGTGTGGTCCCCCAGGGGGGGGTGGGGGACCGTCTTCCCTGGGGTGGGGAACGACAAGGGGGGGGGGGGTACAAGTGGGGACGTGTCCATGGACTAGATCAGCCATTATACATTATTTTGATAGAAAGTGAGCTGCCACAACATGCCATTCTCTCTGTTCCCCACAGCTGTGGTTTGAGTCCAGCTGTAGTCTTCCAGCTTGAAGCCGCCGTCTCTGATTACCCTGTAGCATGGTTTTCATGCCTATTTGCAGTCTGTTGCTGGGAGGTAGGTTGCTGAGGCAGTTGGTTTGTTTGGGTGCAGCCTCATATTTCCTGGCTTTCTTTCCTCTTTCCTCTGCCATATCTCTTTCAGATCCTTTTTTCTTTGAAAGAGCTCTGAAAGAAGTCCCGCTTCATGGGTGATGGTTAGGGGCTGAAAGAGTCCATCTTCTCATTTTTGCACCACCGTTTTGTTTGGGATAGTACTTGTCCGGGTCAAATGCAATTTGGATGCATTTGTATCTTCCACAGTTTTTGAAGGAATTTTCTGTTCTGGGAACAGCGTACCGCCCCCCCTTTGTCCAGCCCCCCCCCCCCCTGTCCATCCCCCCCGGGGGGCTTGGCCTATGAACAATAAGAAATGAAAAGGAGATCACGGGCGCCAAACGCCCAAAATTTTTTAATTGGATTATAGTAGAATTCAGGTTACTGTTGTGTGGTGTCTGCCCCCCCCCCCGGGGGGGGTGGGGGGAACCGTCATTTGGTGACGGTTCCCCCCGGGTTGGGGGGGAACCGTCGTCCCTTGGGGGGGTATGGACGTGGAGAGCGGGGGGCAGGGTACTTGGCACAGGAAACAGGGTGTGGAATGAGTTCTCTCAGATTCGAATCTTTTCCTGAAATCTGCTTGTGGATGCTGTTGTATCTTGGCTGACCACAGTCTCTGGTTTCTGAGGCTGTGCGCAAGGAAGCAATGGGCCGTACAAGCCTGCGAATAAGTGACTACAATTTCCCGCTGAATGCCGCTCTCAATGGCAAGATACTGTGGGTGTAGCAAATGCGATTGTAGATTGAGCATTTGCACCTTCTAGTTTGGCCATGACACCCATTCTGTGGAGCAGTTGTAGTAATGTTGATATATTCACCTCTGAGTTGGGAGAACATCCAGTGCTCCTTTAGACACCAAGTCTATCTCACTGCCAGAAAGCACAAGACATGCGAATTGCTGACCACCTTTAGGGGGCCCTTATCACATGTCCCCTGCAACTTGAAGCTCCAGTATATGTGGCTCTGTATATATTCTCCTCTTATCCGCCATGAGGTAGGGCTATCTTTTTTCGAGCAAGTCTCGGATCTCGCGAACCAAGCACCATTTTTTGAGTTGCCCAGTACTGAATTTTTTACATTGGCTTTGTGTTCTGTGCATTGTTCATCCTGGTGTACCACAGGGTCTGAGTGGACTGCTCTGAGTAGACTGCTCTGCATTTGGTTATTTTTTTTTCCTGCTGTGCTTCTCACCTATCTGGGTGGGGGGGGTCTCAGAAATCCGGGTTTCGGAACCCCCCCCCCCCCCTGTATGTGGGGGGGTTTTGAGGGTGTGTCCTGGCGCAAGCACATTTGTGAAAAGTTTTACCGGTGACATTCTTTTGGGCTGCACACCCACAGATTTTGGTGGCCCCTTGAGTTGGGATATGGACTCAACACATCCACAGCTTTTGGTGGCCCCTTGAGTTGGGGATATGGCAGTGGGGGATTTTGCACCTAAAAAATTTTCTGTACCACCCCCCCCTCCCGGGGTTGGCTACAAAAAAAAAATGTCCTGTGATAATTGTAGCATTTGAAATTTTCCGCCCACATGTGGGCCCATGGGGGGAACGTTAGCGCGCCGGGCGCGCGCCGGGCATCTTTTTGGACCCGTGCCCCACCGGTGACCTTTTAGGGGGTGCGCTAAGGGGCGCACTTAGGACAATCTTTGAATCCACGCTTCGTTGCGTGCTGCATCATGGTGACCCCCGGCGTAGGTTTTGACTTCCGATTCTGTTCCCTTTGTTGGGGACCCCCGAGAATGCAGGGGTGATGTAGCATTTCCGCCCTCTTTTGGGCCCCAACCGTCCGGTGCTATTGAGGAAACCGGGACAATCTTTGAATCCACGCTTCGTTGCGTGCTGCATCATGGTGACCCCCAGCGTAGGTTTTGACTTCCGATTTTGTTCCCTTTGTTGGGGACCCCCGAGAATGCAGGGGTGATGTAGCATTTCCGCCCTCTTTTGGGCCCCAACCGTCCGGTGCTATTGAGGAAACCGGGACAATCTTTGAATCCACGCGTTGTTGCGTGGTGCATCATGGTGACCCCCGGCGTAGGTTTTGAGTTTTGATTTTGTTCCCTTTGTTGGGGACCCCCGAGAATGCAGGGGTGATGTAGCATTTCCGCCCTCTTTTGGGCCCCAACCGTCCGGTGCTATTGAGGAAACCGGAACAATCTTTGAATCCACGCGTTGTTGCGTGGTGCATCATGGTGACCCCCGGCGTAGGTTTTGAGTTTTGATTTTGTTCCCTTTGTTGGGGACCCCCGAGAATGCAGGGGTGATGGTCTAAGAACTTGGCACACCCTTTGCACCCCGTCTACGACGATGGCAAGGGTGGTGGTGTCCAATGGTGGGTGAAACGGTGTAAGTCCACCTGTGTGCGTACCCAAGTTGCACGGATGGGTGCAGATGCCGAAACAATGGAGGAATTTTGGATGAAGTACGGGCACCCCGAGCTCCTCGACCGTGAGTCATTGTTTCGATTTTTTTTCTGGATGAAACACACCCCACCGGCAGAGAGCGGTGCTTTCATGTCTCACGCAGAAGGTTCGGAGGTTGCCTGGCGGCAGAGTGTTGCCCGTGCTCGCGAATACCTTAACCATGTTGTTCAAGAGATTCGATGGGCCGACAGGTTGAATCCTTTCAACCATTGTCCCAATTTTCCATTCTTTATGACGCATTTCACAGACTCCATGCCCATCTGTTCCATTGGCGGGATATGGAGTGCAGACCTGTGGAATCCTAAGTATGCGTCGCATGTTTACAAGGTCACTGTTGCCGTTGATATGTTGGGCAACATTTTATGGATTTGCCCCTTGGCCCCCGGGACATCAGCAGATGTTTTGATTTGGGATGGGTACGGACCTTCTCGTACCCGAGGGGATTTCTTTGATTTTGAAGTTGGGGGCCATGATGGCGCTTATAAAGGCCGGATTCATGTCATTGTGCCATTCATTGGAAGAAAGAATGGCACTTTGACAGCCCGCCAACAAGGTTACAACGATGTCCATGGGTGGTACAGGGCACACATTGAGCAGCTGTTTGCTCGGTTGTGGCATTGGGGTTTGGTTAGGAACATCTGGCGTGGCGGCCCCAATGAGTTGCACCAGTCAGTCCGCATTTTGTTGCATTTCACTCAGTTTTGCATCCGGAGGCAAGTCCGTCACCCCCCCCTACGGACCATGGGAGCATGTCCCGCCTCAGGTTTGGACTGACCAAAGCAACTCGGCCGCCACGCAAGATGAGGCAGAGGATGAGGCGGAAGTGTGTGTTTTGTGTTGCCAAAGGCGCTCCACCGTCGCAGTTTGTGATGAGTGTAAGGAGCACTATTGTAATGAATGTATTGACACCCACACTTGTGGGACCAATGTTGTTTGTTAAGTGCAACACAAATGACATTTGGAGTGGTTGAAGTCACAGATATTGCTTTATTTTGCAACGTGCTTTGTAGGGAAGGTGTGCAGTGCAACGTGGTCTACTTGGGGGGCTTCTCCATGGGAGGGTAAATCTGGGGCTGAAGTCGGGATAGTTAATACAAAAGTAGCGCGCCGGGCAAACATTCCCCCATGAGAAGGCAGGGGTGAAGTAGCCACTTCTGATTTTGTCCCCTTTTGGGGGGACCCCCGAGAAGGCAGGGGTTATGTAGTTGTTCCGCCCATATGGCCCCTGAGAAGGCAGTGGTTATGTAGCCACTTGTGACCTCAACATTCAGCAAACCCAATGAAACGGGGTACTTGGGCCCCTAACCAGGTTGCTGGTTGCTCCCAAGGGGCCATCAACAGTATTTTCACCGTGGGAGGGGCCGGATAGGGCAAGATGGGGCGCTTGATAAATACTGAGCAATTCTGCAGCACAGAAAACAAAATTTCCAGCGTGTTGCGCGAGGGGTTGTATGCACCTTCAGCAAATCGGCCTGCAGTGTGCATGCACATGCACATAGGGAATGCCATGCACGCAGTGCGCACGCAGTGCGAAGTTTTGGATGTCGGCAAATACTCGAACCCTAGTTTCGGCCCCTTTTCACATGTTTTTGGTTCCGTACCAGGGTTTTTTTAACTTCCTAAGCATTTAGGATGTGGCATATTTGAATTGTCAACCATTTTTGCCCATTTTCAACCATTTCCCCCTATTTCCTCCCCTGCATGGGCGTTAGCGCACGGGGTGCGCGCCGGGCATCAATTCAAGAGTGGTGGCAAAGCACGAGTGGGGAAAAAGAAGGACGAGGACCCGTCAAAGCATGGAGGAGGCTCCGTTGAAGTACATCCAAGCATTCGGTACCGTGATGTGGTGAAGAGTAAGTTGAAGGCCATGCACGCTAAGGAGGTGGCAATCTTAAATCAATACAAGGACCGGTGACCCTCAACCCCGCCCCCACCCATGAGTGTCCGAAAATGTCGACCCTTTGAGCGGGTCCTCTTCCTCAATGAATTCCGTAGGGCCCATCTTGATTTTTGGAAGAACAACCACAAGGCTGAGTGGCTTGTTCATAATGACAGTTGATTACCAAGTTGAAGGCAGTTTCGTTGTTCTCATGTGGGCTTTGCTGCTTCCCCGTGCTACTAGACAGGTGACAGGTATTCTTGGGTGAGTATCCCAGCCTCTGTGTGCGCAGTATGCACGCAGTGCGCACGCACTGCAAGAACTTGGCCATAGACTGCCCAATGTCTTTTGCAGAGAATGCCCAACGTTTGGGGGATTCCGACATGAAGCCGGTCTTTCCTGTTTGTGCAGCCCATTTTGGCCCGGCGGGGCGACTGTGGAGAATGGTAAAATTGTGTAATTGAGGCGGCCGGTCGCTTCACCAACCCATCATTCCGATTGTGGTCAATATGCACAGTGTCTGTCAGACTGGGCACTGGCAGAACCCAAACAGTGGCTGCAGCAAAAGTGTCATCAAAGGGTCAGAAAAAACACAGTACATTCAGTACATAAAAATACAGTACCTTCACCGATAGTGTACATGGGAATGTCACCCACATGCCTGTGTAATGCCATGACACTTGGTCCTTCATGCCTGAAAAAAAAAACAGCGACAGTTGCTGCAAAACCCCCATAGTCTGCACCAAAGGTGTGGCGTGAGGGGTGGGTGCCCACCATGCATGCGGGTAGAGTCGGCTACCTGGCAGCTCTACTTCATCAAAACCACACACAAAGGGGGTGTACTTCTGCTGCGCGCAGCTGTTGCAGCAAGTACACCCGGAACTTCCTGATTTTACCCCCTCCCGAAATGGCCCCGAAGGAGAGCAGACATTGCTCCACAAACATTGTACCAACACCCCCTCCTTCCCTCAAATGGAGCGCAATCAAGAGCACAATACAATTGGCACCTACTTCAGAATCTTTGAAATGGGCCTTCGACCATTGTGGTCTTTCATGGTCCCAAATAAGTACATAAGGTGCCCAATGGGACAAGACAAATGCAAAGGACAACGTTGCAAAATAGCCACGCTGCACGTGCGCCGCATCAAGTGCTCCCCCAGAGCAGGCTCATGGCCTCAGTATAACCCCCCCCCCCCCCAAGCAGGTTGCCTCCCTCCACAACTCATTAGCCTGACCCTGACCCAGCTGTGGCAGGCTATTGACTGCACTTGGTTTGTGCCTAAAGGGGCAAAAGGGGCAAAAAGTAGGTTCGGTAGAAATGGGTGCCATTACATGACCTGAACGACGAACCCTATTGAGAGCTAGGAAGGTGTTCAGCGTCGTTGCCATTGGGCAGCCCTGGAAATGCATGCTTTTGTTGTCAACCTTTTGGTCTGCTGTCACTTTGTGCAAGTGTTGCATGCACGCACCAATATCTCTAGCACTGCACTGTTTCTGCAGGCAGTCCTGAGATGACGTTGCCTTGGCAGGTTCCGTCTCCCCTATTCCGTATTCCTACGTTCCCCCTATCTTGTTTCTTTGTAGGTACGAAATGTTATTGCGATTGCCTTTGCAAGTATGGGATGCCATTGCAGACTTCGTTGACTCGGAGTCGCTGGGCCAAGTCTGCCAGAGGCTGAGGGAAGTACTTGGGAGTGGGCGCTATGTGAAACTGCGGTGCAAAGCAGACCAGATTGCAAAGTGTGTGCTGGACCATATTGGGAAGGCGCGCTCGCTGCAGCTGAGAGGTGATGCATTGCACGAGGATGGGGCGAAAGCACTTGCAGCGCTGAAGGCGGCCCCCTTACTACATACACTGACCCTCAATCTTAGAGATAATGCTGTGGGAGACAGTGGGGCGGAGGCCCTTGCCGCGCTGAAGGAAGCCCCCTCACTGCATACGCTGACCCTGATTCTTGGGGGCAATGCGGTTGGAGACAGTGGGGCGCTGGCCCTTGCAGCGTTGAGGGGGGCCCCCTTACTACATACACTGACCCTCGGTCTTGGAGAGAATTCCGTGGGCAGCAGTGGAGCACAGGCCCTTGCAGGGTTGAAGGACGCCCCATCGCTTCGCACCCTCACCCTGGAGATTGGGCATAATTCCGTGGGAGACAGCGGGGCACAGGCGCTTGCTGCGCTGAAGGAGGCCCCGTCACTACGTACCTTGACCCTCAATCTTAGCTGGAATTCCATCGGAGACAGCGGGGCACTGGCCCTCTCTGAGCTGAAAGAGACCCCCTTACTACATACACTGACCCTCAACCTCGGGGCGAATTCCGTGGGACAGAGTGGGGCACAGGCCCTTGCAGCGCTAAAGGAGGCCCCCTTCCTGCATACGCTGACCCTCAATCTTTTCTACTTCAATTACAGCTGGTATCTTGGAAACCATTCCGTAGGAGACACCGGGGCACAGGCCCTTGCATCGTTGAGGGAGGCCCCCTCACTGCATACACTCACCCTGGGTCTGCGGGGGAATTTCTTGGGTGACCTTGGGGCACAGGCCCTTGCAGGGCTCAAGGAGGCCCCCTTACTGAATGCACTGACCCTGAATCTCAGGGCAAATTCGGTGGGAGACAGTGGGGCACAAGCCCTTGCCGGGCTCAGGGAGGCCCCCTCGCTACGTACCCTCACCCTGGATCTGTGTGACAATTCGGTGGGAGACAGTGGGGCACAGGCCCTAACAGCGCTGAAGGACGCCCCCTCACTGCATACATTGACCCTGCATCTTGGGGGCAATGCGGTGGGAGACAGTGGGGCACAGGCCCTTGCAGCGCTGAAGGAGGCCCCGTCACTGCGTTCAATGACCCTGAATCTTTAGGGGATATCTCATCTGTCTAATTTGTCTCGGTCTGGCTCTGTGTATACAGTGGCTACATTGAACTGGGAACATGTTCTGGAGGATGGGTAAAGTGGAGGAAAAAAACTGCATGGCTTGCGTGCATTATGTGGCCAAACAGGTGCAATGAAAGGGCACCTCACTGCATTCAAAGATATTTTATCAGAAACACATCCTCCTCCAGTCAGCTATTCCCATGCCTCGTTGTTGTATGCCGCATATATGATAAATGAAGGTCTTGGGGTGCCAGGCTGGGTTTATGAGATTGACCCCGACCCCGCATACCTGGCCTGCGGCTGCCTCGCCTCCCTTTCGAACCCTTGTTTACGCAGTAAACAATACTTTAATACATGTGTGTGACCCCTGTTGTCGTTTAGAACTCTCAGAGTTTTTGGGGGGCTGGGACCCTTGCGACCCCGAATGCCTTTGTTCACAATGTTGAGTGCCTGCTGGGGAGGTGAGGGACAGGTGCATATACTATTAAACCTCTGCCCCCTACAGTGTTTCTGCCTTCTTGGCGCCCATGGAGGGGACCCTGTTGTGTGTCTTTCGGGTTTCATTGTATGCCCTTTCCCTTGGACGAAGCCGTTGGCCTCGCACCCGTCCAAGCCAATGTAGTTCAGCAGCGCTGCCGCCGGACGTCGTCAAGGAGTTGGTCAAGGGGTTGGTTCGGGGGCCAAGACAATATTCTGGAGCGAGTACGTAGGCCGAGGGAGTTCACGGTGCAGTGTCGTGGGTTGTTAGGGCAGCATAGCGCACACCTCCGTGAGTATGTTCAGTATATTGCATCCCATAGTGCCTTCGTAACATGTCAAGCCCACTTTGAGCACACTTTATCTTTTTTTTTCAGTCTTTTCTCTTCGTGGCTTGTGTGGATGGACATTGCTACGCGCAGTCCAGCTCCAGTCCCGTGCGAGCTTTGGAAAAGGTCAGGAGACATGAGGAGCTGGGTGAGGGCGGGTGTTCGGGATCTTAGCGTCTTGTCGTGCCTCCCTCCCGCACCCTTGGGCTAGCAGAGCCTTGTCTCAGCGGGTCGATCCCAATCGGACTTTTGCACTTCTGACTGCTTCTGTGGCCAAGAACGACATGGTCTGAAGCTCGTTGCGGTGCGGAAGAGGGGCTAAGTTGCGCCAGCGACATTTGTTTTGGCCCACCACAGCATCCTGCTTCGGACCGCAACCCACTTTCAATTGGTTTTATGTGGATCTTGGCAATGTTGTTGGAATGCGCTTCAGCCCCTGAAAACCGCTGGCTCATGGGCCATGTCGTGTCGGAATATTGGGTTCTCGTTAAGCCCCGCACTCGCGTTCATGGTTGCCCCCGCCCCCCTTTGTGCCTAAGGCAAGGTAAAGTGGAATAACAATTGTCTTCAGAACTGCCGAACATTGCATATCAGCACGTGTGTATGTGGAGCGCTTGTGGAGCGCTTGTAGACCTGCGTGCGGCACCCCCCTTGGGCAGCCCCAGTCATTTGCAAGTAGGATGGCCCCGCACGCAGAGCCGGTTCGTTTTATTGATATTTGCTGCAGTGCAACACCCAGGTCTTGTCTCCTCCGCCAAGCGAGTTCGAACAACCATATACCCGCAAGTAATTTAGAGGTTTCCTGTCTTGTTTTGCAAGTGTGTGGAGATACATTGCATACAAGACGGCAGTTTCTGATACTGCATGAGCAGATGGCAGGTTACAGGTGAGTTTCAAGTATACGTCCCGCCACCATGGGTGGTATGCGGCCCAGGTACCGCACGGGACAACATATGTTGTACTTACACTGTCATTACTGATCCGGCCCGTCTGGCCGAGCTTTTACGAAGAACTTGTGAGTCTGAGCAAAAAAAAAAAGCATACAAGACGTGCCCTCCTCCATCCATCTCATCCATCCATCCATCTATTCGCTTCCATGCGCAACGGTGCTTTACGCCGAATGCTGCACAGACCTTTGCGGGAAAGGGGGCGTGGAGTGAAAGCCTCATGATGAGGAGATATGCAATGCAATTCCATTAGGGGCCCCAGGCACTCGACCAGCTCTGAGCCATGCTGCACCAGGGACAGGCCAGAAGTTGGTGCTTCCGTGTTTCATGTGGAAGACCCGAGCTGAACTGCCTCAGTCAGTGTGTAGCGCAGAGAGACATATGCAATGGATTGCAAGGTGTGTGGTTGCTGCCTGGGCACAGCGGGTGCACAGGCGAAGCGACTATCCTCTGGGTCAGCCTTCAACACCTCACATGCACTGAAGCTGGAATTTGAAACATGCCAAAAATGTAGAAGTATGCGACCGCGCAAAACGATGACTCGAGACAGCATGGGTCCATAGCAACTTTGATTCCCCCTGGGATGGGTACCCCCCCCCCTTGCGCATGCACGGCCTTGTCTAAGCACGGGGTGGGCGTTGAACCACCGTTTTGAGGAAATTTTGGGACCGCTGTTTTTGTGGTCCAGAATGGAGGATTGGGTGTTTGTAGAGCGTTTGTACAGGGAAAGAGGGGCTCAGTCATGTCTGTGATGGTGCATTCTGTTCATAACAACATTGTACTACACATTGGAACCCCATGGTGCTTGTTCTGATGCGATTTTCAGCCATGGCTAACAATGTCATTCCCGGTCTGGCTGTCACATGTGTCACGCGCATGCACGGCCTTGTCTAAGCACGGGGTGGGCGTTGAACCGCCGTTTTGGCCTGGCCTGACTTCTGGGACCGCGGCCGTGCTTGCGCAAGGGGGGGGGGGTATGGCCCCCTCGGTACCCCCCTTATGGACCGTGGGATCACGTTCCCCCTCATTTTTTGGAAGCCTACGCCCCCTCCCCCTTGCGCAAGCACGGCCTTGTCTAAGCACGGGGTGGGCGTTGAACCGCTGTTTTTTAGGAAATTTTGGGACCGCTGCCGTGCTTGCGCAAGGGGGGGGGTACTGATGTCCGCGAAAAGTGATGACAAATGCGGCTTGCCATGCTCTCGGGGTGGGGCTGGGGCAGGCAGAACAGTTCCTGCTCTGCAAAGAACATAGGGATTCCGTCGCATTGCACAACGCTGAACTGAGTGAGTGCGGCAGGAGGTCAGGTCCATCATCAGGACCGGCTGTTTCCAAATGTGACATCATGGCCTTTCTGCTCAGTGCCCGTTGCTGCGCCTCCCTAGGGCCCACCCTGCACCTCTTGACCAAGTGTGCTTTGGAGGGAAATGGCAAAGTTGCTGGAGCTTGTGGGGGTGGTGGCTGTGTGCAGAGTATGGCACTGGTGGAGTCTCATCAAATGTCACATCCTCTACCGTTAGGACCAGTGCGAATATTAGATTGCTGCGGGATGGGTGCTCCTGGCACCCACCGCGAGCCCGACACTCACTGGCCGGGCCCTATTTTTGTCTGTATTATGCTCAGGTTGCATTAGCAGCCTGTGAATCTGGCGTGAATATGCAAAGTGCCGAAAAAAGCGACGCGGGCACCCGAGATCTGCAGTATTTCAGCTATCGTTTTTATGATTTTTTTGCTGTATAGATTTGCTGCATAAATCTCAGTGTTTAGTCTCCATGCACGCGGTGCAGTTGTTTTCCGGATTTGCAGTGGAGATCGAATCGGAGTTCATTATCCCAACGTGACCCGGCTCTGAATCCCTGAGCTGTTGCGTTCTATTTTGTATGACCAGCTCACTGATGGAGAAAGGGCTCCCCCACGTGAATGCATAAGCGAGTGAATGCATAAGCGAGTCGGCCCTGAGCCACCTTACGAACTGCGAGCATGGACGCACATTACCGACCAAATGATGGGACCGCCTCTTGCTTGCGTGCATGAAGGGAGATTGGAGAAGGAAGCCATGGTTCAAAGAAATATGTTACAGATTCCCACAAAGTGGGCCAGTTTTGCGGAGTTCGGAGAAATGTAGTCACAGTGCATGGCCGCCCCAGCATCCAAAGGCCCCAACTTGGAGACTCTAATCCACAGAATGGTGGATGACAGTATGCTGCCCCCCCCCCCCCCCCCACTGGGCAGGGCTGGGCAGGGCTGAGGGCGCAATGGGTATTACGATGTGCTAAGCATTTCCGGGGGGAGACAAATTCCAAGGAAGCCTTCATTGCAAAGTGGTTGTCGGTCTGCAGGTCGTGGCAACGACACCCGGAGATCTCAGTGTGGCGTCGAGATCTGTGGCATTTTTCCTCAGTGTTGGAGTGTTGGTTTACGCCAGGGGTTTGCATCGAGCACAAGGCTCCGCGGCCGGGTTCTTACACTGCCCACAAAACGTGCTATTAAGAAACAGTGGCTCACAGAAGACAGAAGGATCTTTGAGGAAGTTTTTATGCGTTGGCAGAAGGGGGGCTGGGACGTGGTCTTCACAGACAGCTCCTCCAAATTGCGTACCCCCCCCCCCCCTTGTCGTTCCCCACCCCTTGTCGTTCCCCGGGGGGGGGTGGGGGACCGTCACTTGATCAACCCAAAATTTTTCGTTGCGGCTCATTGTGTTGTTGTGTGGGTGACTGTGTTGTGGGGCACTGCCACTTGTTTCCCTTGCACTCATGGCAGGACATTTTGCTCACTTTCGCTGAAATGGAACTTGATAGCACAACCATGTTTCCCCCTGGGACAAGTGTGATGTTCATCTGCTCCACGGGGGAACCTGTTTTGGCACAGGTCGTTGGACATTCGGAGCACGGTGATGCATATTGCCGCATCACTTATGACCATGATGGCAAGACCGTCTTGCATGACCGTGCGTCTGTTTGGCGCCTCTCACTGCCACATGCTCCCTCTCCGCCCCGTGTGTACGGTGGTGGTGTGGTCCCCCAGGGGGGGGTGGGGGACCGTCACTTGGTGACCGTCCCCCAGGGGGTGGTGGGGGACCGTCTTCCCTGGGGTGGGGAACGACAAGGGGGGGGGGGGTACCAACAGCTGACATGTGGATATGGGGTCTGGTATGGGGAGGGGGACGAACGCAACAGATCATTGGTGCTCACGCGGGATGAAGACCTGACTAATAATAGGGGGGAGCTGCGGGCAGCTCACTATGCCGTGTCGCGACAGCCGGCAGGCAAACCACACCACATGGATGTTGACTAGGAGTGGGTTTATAAGGGGGTCACTGAGTGGGAGGGCGGTGTGGCGGCGGCATTAGTGGCGTACAGCCGCAAGTGATGTGGCGCACAGGTATGTGTGGGAACCGTTTCTTGATCTGGGCCACGAGCGGCGGGAACTGTTTTCGATTCAGTGGGTACCCTCGCACATCGACATCATGGGCAATGAGAGGGCGGATCAGTTTGTGGAGGAAGGGAGGGTTAGGCACTGGGCCTACTCTCGTGAATGGGTGCGGGAGGTCCAACGGCGACAGTCAGCGGAATGGTAGGCATTGGGGTTGCAGGAGCTAGATTGAGAAGTGAGCGACAGTGTGAGTTCGAGCGAAGAGCAGACATCCGAAGGGCGGTGAAGTTGTGGGTGCAGCGCGGACTGCACAGGTCGTAGCACCCCGTCAGGCCAAGTAAGTGAGTCAGGATCAAGTTCCAGCCTGGTTTCATTGGAAGCTGACCTCAGTTCAGGATCCGCCTCTCCTAACTTCGTAGGATTGACTCCTGAAGCCAGAGCATAAGTTAGTCATGAACATGAGAGCACAATGCATGCCAGTGCCCACGGTGTATTGCAGACATGGTGCAGGGTGGAGTCCTCCATCATGAACTGTTGAACATACTCCACGCACTGAGATTTGGTTCAATGATGTCCCCCCCCCCCCCCCCACTGGAACTCCCCCTGGTGTCCTTCCCCGTCCCTTGTCGTTCCTTGGGGGGGGGGGGGGTGCGTCACTTGCACAGGAAATACAAGGCGCCGAAGGCAGAAGAAAATTTCTCTTTGGGACTAGAACGGGGGGCGGGGGGTGGGGGGCGTCTTCCCTCAGGGGGTACAGTATTTGCGAAAAAATGAAGTGCAGCGAAGGCAGCTCTCCTCTTTGACGGGCCTGGTGAATGCACGTTGTGTAGGTGACACCCCCCCTCCTACCCCCCCCCCCCCTCCTTCCCCACCCCGTGTCCTTCCCCAGGGGGGGGGTGGGGGACCGTCACTTGCTCAACCCAAAATTTTTCGTTGCAGCTCACTGTGTTGTTGTGGCAAAACCACCACCCAAGAGTGCTGCCCAAAGCATTCCAGTGGAAAGTGGTGAGCATGTGCAAGAGTTCAAGGCCAAGTGGAACAGGACCAAGAAAATTTACACCGAGCTGGTCAAGGAGTAGGTCTCCGTACATTGGCAGCCCTTTGAACGTATCTTATGCTGAATTCTTTTGTTTTATGCTGCAATTTCTGTGCCTGCAAATGTGCGTACGGTAGTAGTGCGGTCCCCCAGGGGGGGTGGGGGACCGGCTTCCCCGGGGTGGGGAAGGACAAGGGGGGGGGGGGGTAGTTTTGCCAACCTTGGAGCAATTGGGCACCACAATGGCCCTCATGAAGGCGAAGGTCTGGTTTGTGTGTCAGCTTTGTCAAACTGTCAATCTTGGCACGTGTGGTGTGTTTGCGTTGACTTGGTGCCAATGGCATGCACACCTCCCCCACTACAGGCTCTGCGATGAGTGTATGAATCATGGGCAAAACCGCTGGATCCCTCCCACGTTACTGCAACCTGGCATCTGTGGCATCTGCGGGTTCGAAGTGGAACTCAAACTGCTTTGACAGCCGACCGACATCCAACAACTCAACACAACAATCCCACAGCTCATCCAATTTTTGAAAGCAGCTAATTACCCCCAACTCTGGGTCCGATATACTCAGGTTTACCAAGATGAGGTTTTGGGATGTGGATATATATGCAAAATATGTGCCACAGCAGAGGCCACGCCTCCGGGTTAAGCTCCTGCAGTTCGACGGTAGACCCACAACGATCGTGTGGAGCCTGCTGCTACTACTAAAAATCTGCGACAAGCAAATTTGAAAAAGATTCGTGATGACGCTAATGTACTGTCTCAGACCATGAGTCTGAAGAGCAGGCACACTCTCACATAATCTCGAACAATTGTCGATGGCACCGGACAGTTAAAAAAAAAAGAAAGAAAAAGATTTGTGATGACTGGGTTGCTATGCATTTGGAACATTTGTGGGATGCACTTTCCCAAGCAACTTGGGGTCTGAACCTGAGCAAACTTGACCCACACCACTCATTCCCTCAGCCCCTCTTCCCGTGTCCCACTTTGGCAGCCTCCTTCCCAGCGGATTTGTTCCATGGCATTGGACCGCCTGTGGCACGTCCCCTGCAGCCGCATCAAGGGGCTGGACCTGCACCCGCTGCAGCCCCACCTCCTGGCCACCGACATGGAAGGGGCCGTGTGGGCATACGACTACCAGGCGCGCAAGGCTGTGGCCGCCTACACCCACACCGGCCCCCCGGTCCGCCCCCTGCAGGTCCGGGCCGTGAGTCACCACCCCCACGCCCCGGTGCTGGCCACCGGCGCCGATGACCGCCTGGTCCGGCTGTACCACTGCGACGCCGCCGGCCGCGCGCATGCCACCCACTGCCTCCCCGGCCACCGGGACTACATCCGCGCCGTCCAGTTCTGCCCCGGCCCCCTGGGGTCCCCCGGCTTCCACTGGCTCGCCTCCGCCTCCGACGACCGGACTTTCCGGGTCTGGGACTGGGGCGCGCGCGTCTGCCTCCGCACCGTGCGGGATCACAGCGACTGGGTCATGGGGGTGCGGTGGCACCCGGACCCGCGGCAGTGCCGCCTGGTCACCGCGAGCCTGGACACGACGGTGCGGGTGTGGGACTGCGCCGGACTGGCCGCCGGTGCCGCGGTGCCGCTGGACGAGTGCGGGTACGGCGACAACTCCGTCGACGAGAACGGGAAGGAGGCGGGCGCGCGCGGCTTCATCCCGCCGAAGTATCTGGACCCCTCCAACCGCAAGAAACTGCTGCCGGGCGTGCCGGTCGGGGAGTCGGACGAACCGGACCAGACGTACGGCGAGGCCCTTCCCGTCATTGCCGTCCTGGAGGGCCACGAGCAGGGGGCCACCCACGCGCAGTGGCACCCCACGCGGCCCGGGGTGCTCCTGACGTGCGCCGGGGACGGCAGCTTCCGGGTCTGGCAGTGCGGGGCCGGGGCCGGGGCCGGGGCCGGGGCGGGCGACGACGCGCCCACCAGCTTCACCCTCTGGGGGCACACGGAGGGGTGCGCGTGGAGCGCCGTGCTGTCGGACGACATCGTCGCGACGGGGGGCCTGGACGGCACGTTGTGCGTGTGGGACATCGTCCGGCGCCACCTCCTCGCGACCCGCCGCGACGGGGCCGCGCCGCCGCCCCGGCTCTGGGCCGCGACGTGGCGCGCGGCGGAGGGGCTGCTGGTCGTTGGCTCCGACACCGGCCTGACGGCGTTCGCGGTCGACCTGGCGAAGGCGCCCGCGGGGCCGCAGCTCGACGAGAAGTCGCTGCTGCGGCTGACCGACGCGAGCGCGACCTCCGGGACGCGCCTGGCGCGGGGCGCCGCGGCGCTGCGGTGCGACGTGACCGTGTACTACGCGGCGATCGGCGTCTGCGTCCTGGCGCTGATGGCGACGTCCCTCGTGTGCGACGTCTTGCCGCCCATCCGGTGGCAGGTCCATGCGCCGTTTGCGCTCGCGACCTGCTGCCTCGGTGTTGCGCATGCCGCGTGGGGCACGATGTTGGGGGCCTTGGCCTGGGCGGTGGTCACCCTCTGTGGCGTTCCCGTGGATTGGGACCCAACCTCAGTGGCCCTTTTCCGGTTGGGGGTGGTTGGTGCGTGGCTCGTGATGACGTGCCCACTGGCCCCCCGCATGTACCTGGATGGAAGGCTGCGGAGGCTACGCAAACGGCGGCGCCGGGTGTTGTGCGCCCTGGGCTCCGGCACCGTCGCTGCTGAGGATGCCACTGTGCTGCAGGACCCGTGTGGTGGTGCTGAGGGGCGCGTTGCACGTGGTGCGCGCACCGAGGCCGTGTGACACGTGGAAGGGGCAAAGGGGCTATGGGACGTCAGCAACCATAGTGGGACTGGGCACCACTAGGCACCCTTGACGCACAAACGGCACTCGCCGCAACCCCGTTGGGAACTATGTGTCATATGGTCGGATAAGCATGTGGTCGGACGTGTGATGGCTGACATGGCGGGGATGAAAAGTATACCCGCATGCAATGAACTTCGAAACGCGGTCCCACTCCATCGTTGTGCCATCCAACTGGCGCATCGGTGAGATGTGGGAACCTGAATTGACCCTGAATTGACATTCAATGATGCATTTCCCTTGTTTACGGCCAACAACATGGCATTTCCATGTGCTGAGTTGTCCATTCTCCAATAATTTTTCTGTTCACTGTGGATTGGGTATGTTCCGGCAGGGGGGGGGGACCCCTCCCCCCCTTCCCCCCCTCCCCCCCTCCCCTAGACCCCCCCCTCCCCCCCCCCCCCGCTCAAGCATGTCCCTGGGGGGGGGGGGACGAAGTGACGGTTCCCCCCTGGGGGGGGGGGATTACACCACAAAACTGTACCATAGTATCACAGTGTAAATCAGCTTCGGCGCCTTGTAAAAATTTTCTTTGGCGCCTAGTATTTTCTATGCTTTTTGGGCCAAGTGACCGTTCCCCCCAGGGGGGACGGGGGATTGCAAGGGGGGGGGGATTACAAGGGGGGGGGGTGGGGTACAGGTAAAACCATCCAGCGGCTGCGAAGTGGGCTGCGAATCGTCTTTCTGTTTAATGTGGCATGTACGTACCTGATCACAATCGGGCAAGCACTCGCCAAGGGCCAGCTATATACTACTACATCCACTATTTCCGGGCTGCTGAGCATGGCACTCGTTCAGCCTAACCCTTGACAGTGAAAGGTTAATGGTTTCAATCAAATAGCAAGTACAACACGGTGGGGCAGGGCTGGGTGGATCAGTGGCAGCTACAGTCTGTGGAGCGGGACTGAGTGGGGGAGGTTGTTCGCCCCCCGCCCCCCCCAACAGGAGATGCTGAGTTCTTAAGCAAAACTCTGGGGCCAGGTTCTAGTTCAGGGGTAAAAGTGCAGAAACACACGCAGGACTGCTCAGGTTTCTACTCATTCCAAAAACTCAGATAATGAGTTAAACCAGCCTCAGTTGCACACTGAAAATGCCAGATTGCTGTCTGAATCTGCTGGTTTTCCCCCTGTAGATTGTAGCTTTCAGGGTGGTCATGGGAAAGCTAACTTACTCTTGGGCGCTGTGCAGGAACGTCCCCATAGATGTTGGCGTCTGACGGCACATTGCACACATTTGTACTAAGAGATTTGGTCTGGCTGATGGCCATCGTTATCTCTATGGCCGAGCCCCACATTGTCTCAGCCCCTCTACTGGGGGGGGGGGGGGGGCAATTTTATGGCACCCAAATGCACACACGCACACGGACACGCAAACAGAAACACAGCGAGGCAGGCTACGGATGGCCTGTGGACAGAGGCACGTGGACAGCAAAAACAGTCAAACAACCCGGGCAACAACCAGCACATCCTCAATACGCCAATTATTGGGCGCCGCTGACGCGCAAACGGCACACCATGCCACATTCAGCACAGCCCCAACACACCAACTACTGGCGAGCGCGGAAACGCCACCAGCAAGAGCACCGGCCGCAGCGGCTGACAAAACGCAGCAACCCGACGCAACATGCGAAGGGAAGAACGGGTGACTGTCCAGGGCCCCGTAAAGGAGCAACAACCAGACGGAATGTCACACAGGGGGGCGTAATTTTATGGCACCCAAATGCATTTGGTACCAAAGTGGATGTGCCCGTGTGGAGGAGAAGCTGTGTGGAATGTCTGCAAGTGTCCGGCCGTGGACAATCCGTTTGTGCATCTGTTGTCCGTCCTGGTGGATCTTAGTACCTCTTAGTTCACTGGAGCCTGGCAGAGACGCCCAAGCCCAAGCCCAAGCCCAAAGCTCACAATGGGCATGTGCAATTGTTTTGCATGAGGAGCATGGGTCCATGCCTTCAAAGTGCAACTCCCTCTGGAAGCGCCGTTTGGTGTACATTGCTTTTGCTGCGCTTCGCTTTTCAACGGGACATGCGGATGGATGTTCTGCTTTGGGCATGCGAGTTTTTTGTGCCACGCACAGCCCCCGCCTTGTCTCATCCCCCGCCCCCTTGGAGGTGGACGGAGGCGGGGGGGGGGGGTATGTACATAACATGTGTTCGACTGCCCCCACCAACCCCTGCATTGCTGCATGGTCTGAGACTAATCGGCCCCTGACCCAGACAGCCCAAGACGCATTCGATAACCGCGTCCGTGCGGTGAACTCAAGGCAACATTCGGCACAGGTCTGGTTTGCGCTGCAGTGGCTTCAAGGCAAGTCTGGCATGAGGGCATGGGGTCATGAGGTGCCGGTTTCCTCAAACCCTGACATCCTGGCCCTTTGGGGGGGGCATAATTTTTCGGGTCCAGACTTGCACAGAGGGGGTATGTATATAGTACGCCTCCGTTTCTCCGGGCTCCAGCTTCCTGGCGTTTGTCATGGCCTTGCCGTGACAGAAGCCCTGCATTGCAGTGCAGTGCAGAACATCAGCCCGGCAATGCAATGCAACGCAAGATACAGGCCCTGCGATGCTATGGCCCCTCGGTGCTTTGCAAGGCCATGCTGCCCTCCTATGCTTCGCGGTCAAGTCCATTGCCAGTCTCCCATTCTACGTCTCAAAGAACGCCTGCACCCTGATTGCCATCCCTGAGTGCCATGGCGCTCATGCACTATTGTCCCCTTTGGATGGACGTTTTGTCTCGCTGGCCCACCAGGGAAACTTGCGTGGCTGCGGAAGGTGTATACAACAACTCCAGTGGGACCCCCCTCCATTCCCCTCCTATCTGGGGGGGGGGGGGGGCATTGGCAACGTGCAGCGTGCACATGTGATTGCATGTGGCTACTATTTGGGCCAGGACAAGGAAGAAGACTGATAAAAGGGTCGAGAACCACCGGGCCCCGAAGCTAGCGCAGTCAAATTTTGCTCCAAATGATGCACATGACTCCCCCTTCCCCCATTACTCTCCACAGTACATGCGAACAAGCGACAACGACTCCAAGTACGCCGCAGACCCGTGTTGTGAATGACACACCCGTGGCAACCTTCTCATTTGTAAATTCCGCACGTTCGTACTTTCGCATCGTGGGCAATGGTGGCTATCTTGTGATTCCGTTTCTTCGATTTGAATGACCTGGGTGCTACCCGGATCTTGTCGATGGTCGCTCGCTTTGCTGTGCATCCACTGCATGCATGGATGGAACCCCCCTCTCCGCGCAATAGTTTGGCAGTGCACGAAGCACATCAAAGATGTTGTGAGATGTCAAATCATTTAGGGCCACACAGGCCAAATTTGGTGGTCGTTTTGGGCTGAAGTTGGACAATGGGAACTTGCCTCGGGACGCACAAAATAGTGGAGTCCCGGCTGTAGATGAAAAGATACATTACAGTTAGCTACATGTGTACAGGCAAATGCAGTTCCCAAATTAGAATCCTGGCACAGAACAGAATTCCAGAGCCTCCTGTGCCACCCTCTTGGAGTACACATGCAACGATAAATCTTCCCTGGCCTCTTCAAGCACAACAGAATTTGGAAGAGAACTTCGGGAACAGAACAACATAAACAATGGAAAGAAAGACCGCAATGGGAATGCTCAACAAACAAGGCGCATCAGCCTCAGAGAAGGCCAAGGTCTGGGGTATCGCAAATACTGCACGGAAACTGCATAAACGACACGCCTGCGCGTACATTTATTTGCATCCGAAGAACCAAATTGTACATGAAGATTGCGTGTTTGTACATGGGGGAATTCCCTCACCAATGTGGCGTGAATTGCCTAATACACCATGGCACTGTCGGTGTGTTGGGGCAACAGCAGCCCGTGCGCAAAGCTTGTCGTGATGTTGTGCGTCATTGTCAACTACCCGCCTCCTTGCCAGACAGCACGGCATTGATCTGATTGCAGAGGGCATTGAGAACGAGGCGCGCCAGCCACCCCTTCAGTTTCATAGGGTTGTAGCTTCTTGCATGCTGTGGTGGCCCATTTTTGTACAGCATGGGTATGCGGGCAGTCAACCAATGCTTGGCTATGGTCCCCTGTGCCTATCTGTGATGGACAGAGAGAGTACATTAGGGCGCCGGGCAAAGTTTTCCCCTGCTTTGGTCTGGCCCTTCGAGTTGGTGTTAAGGACTCCCACTCTTCGGTGTGGCCACTTGAGTGGCCCATCACGCACAAGAGGGGGATTCTTTGATTGTAGGCCATGATGGGGCCTACAAGGGTAGGGTGCATGTGATCGTCCCATTTGTTGGGCGAAAAAATGGGAATTTAATTGATTGCCAACAGTCATACAGTGTGCATGCGCTTAGGGTTCCTGGGCTAGAGGAGGGAGTAATGCTTGGGGGTAAAGCATTGTGATAGATGGCCGGAGCATTCATTTGGATGCCGGGCGCGCCGGGCGCGCCAGGCAAATGTACCCTCAGAGATGTAGAGGTCCCACTGCAGTTGAGCCATCTGGGTGCAAAATCAGCACAATGGTAGAGTAGCAGCTGGCCTTGGTTTTCAAGCTTATCGCCAAGCTTACCCGTGCTTCTATCATCAACATGATGACTCGCGATTGGCCCAATGCCTCTTGGAAGGCGCTGGGTCTCCTGAAAGTGCAGTTTTCTAGGCGACCCATGCCTAGCTGAAAACAGCCCAGCCCTTCTTGGACACCCACCACTGGTTATGGGGGCCACATATAAGCAACAAGTGCTCATACACTTGGGTCAGAATCGATACAATCACCGGGCGAAGTGTTGCATCCCCCCCCCCCCCCCCGCCCACGTCCCTTTCACTGGGCAGTGCAGGCAGTGCAGGCAGTGAGTATCTGGCGACAGTTGCCGATGAACCTTCACTACTTACAGCAGCACCACAGCTAATTGCCTAAGGTGATCTGTGCATACCGACACCAACCCAATGTACATACTTGATTCACTCCGATACTGTTGCAGTGGAAAGGATTGTGCCCCCCTTCATTGGGCACAAATCAGGCCCAATGGTGGAGCTTCAGAATTGTGTGCCTTCTCAACATCAGCCAGGCATACTCAGGTATGCCACACCAATGCATTCTTGAAGGACTCCGCCTGCTGGGGCCCTCGACAACATCTACTCCCATCTACCGAGGTAGCAGAGGGGCTTACGGTGATGTCAAATTCCATCTGTAACGAGGCATTAAATCCGGGGCATTGTTTGTGCTGTGTGCTTGCACCTTACACACTCTATCGACAAGGTTCAACAGCTCGTGCTGCATGCCAGTTTGCTTGGGGGACAGCAGGAAGGGGCAGGAAGGGGTGCCAGGATACAATGTTCACATTTTTGCAACGAAAGTCAAGGGGGCAGCGATTGCGTTTCAAACGAACAAGATTTGCACACAAGGCTTACACACGACATCATACAAACTGTGTTGGGCCGCCATAAGACTGCCTTGTGCTCTTTTTGTTTGTCTACATGAGCCTGAGCCTGAGCTCAAATATCCATCAGGCTGGGATTTTGGGCAGTGCACCCTGTTTTCCACATTTTAACAATGCCAGTTAAGACTAATGAGCTAACCATTCAAGACTAATGAGCTAACGAAGTTTGGAAATGTAGTCTTGTATGTGTCTTGCCGACGAGAACATTTATTGCTCTTCGCCTCTGCGCTTTGCAGAACCCAAAGCAGCAGTGGTCAGTGTGAGCTGGGGTCAGTGTGAGCTATTCACGAAGCGCGGCAATCACAGCATGATCACACTGAATGGTTATAAAATGCGACAAAAATGGGCATTGGATCCCAAAACACCGCGTACCGCGGCTCGCTTTGATTCCACTTCTTCAGGTGCTCTTGATGCAGCGCGTGGGACCCGGGGTTGATTGGTTGAACTCGACCAGTGAGTGTGGCGACATCGTCCATAGATATCTCCCTCCCGTTGGCCACTTTGTTTGCCTTTATGTTTTTCACCTTCCATGTTTCTGGAGTCGGCAGGTGCTCAGGGATGACGGCCGGTGACAGGTTGTGGCTTCTCCCCGCTTGTCTGGTGCTTTCTGCATTGCCTGCTATGTTGACAGGTACCCCCCCCCCCCTTGTCTAAGCTACGCCCTTGTCCAAGCTACAGTAGGCGTAGGGACCGTATTAATTTGGTACCTAATTTTAATTCGGTACCAAATTTAGTGCAACCACATAAGACATGGGTTTGACGAGTTTGCCGGGTACATAGGGTCATGTACACATTTCTTGTGAGTGTTTGCCCACTTGAACCCACACTTGAACTCTGATTTTGGGGGTATTTGTGCATTATATTCCCCCTTCTTGCACTAGCTCACCATGCAATCTTCTCTTTTTGAACCCGGACGCCCGGTTATTTTCACACGTTCCACCGGTGAGCGTGTGGATGCCACAATGAAGGGACCATCGGAGAAGGGGGACCAGTTTGCGGTGTTGGAGTACATGAAGGCTGGGCAGGTGGTCACACACCCCTGTGCCCCCCTTCAAAAGATTGAGTTCTTCATTCGGTCCCCGTCCCCTTCCCCGGAACCAACCTCATCATTGCAAGAAGGGTTTCCAAGCCGAACATTTGTAGGCTTCTCATGCTTCATTGCTTGTGAGAACATGGGTGTGAACCTGAATTTCCATGTTTCAATCGCTTTCTTGTGTTTGCATGCCTTTGGGAACATGGGTGGAGGTTGAGGTGCACTCTCACTATGCGCTCATTTACGTGTGTGTCGGTAGTTGTATATGTAGCGCGCAAGCTACGCCCGTGTCCAAGCTACAGTAGGCGTAGGGACCGTATTAATTTGGTACTTTGGCGTAGCTTAGACAGGGGGGGGGGGGGGGGGGTACTTGCATTTCGCCCGGTACCACACGTTTTATGCTGTACATAACAGGCTGTAGCTTACTTACCTTCTGGATGTAGCATAGCAGTTTGATTGTGTGCGGAACTCTTGGAACATTGGCTGGAATTGCCTGGGCGGGGGCATCCAGTATCTGTTACCGACCATGATTGAGCCTGAACTCGACCGACCCAATGAATTGTTCATGGCCACGCTCTCTAGCAGGCATCACTCCCCTGTGGATGGCCTCCTCGGGCATCTAGTCTGAGTACCGTTGCCCGTCCTGCGACAGGAACATGCGGCCCCTGGCCATTTTCTGTGTCGTCATCAGCTTCGGGCTGGTTTACCCCCTGCGGGAGTACGTGAACTACACCGCCGACGGCGTCACCTGCGAGGGCTTCGCGGCGTACGATGAGTCGGTGTGCACGTCCTCGGCGCAGTGCAGCGCCGTCGTCATCCTGCACGACGAGGACGGCCTCACGGAGTACGAGCGCAAGCGGGCGTGCATGCTCTACACCCTCGGCTACGTCGCGTTCGCCGCGGACGTCTACGGCGTGGGCGTCACCAACACCTCCGGCGCGGCCGCCACGCACCTCGCGAACTCCACGCTGTACCTGACGAAGATCCTGGCGGCCCTCACGCAGGTCGCGACGTACAGCGTCGTGAACACCTCGAGCCTGTTCGTCATCGGCTACGGCTTCGGGGGGACGGGGGCGGTGGACCTCGCCCTCGCGGGCCACGACGGCTTCTCGAACAGCTCCATCACGTTCCCCTCGGGGCTGGTCGGCGTGGCGTCGTTCCACGGCGGCATCACGACGAGCGAGCGCATCACCGGCGCGAACGCGACGTCCCGGCCGCAGCTCCTGCTGGAGTCCGGTGGGAAGGACGACAGCAACTCCGACGTCGCGACGCTGCTGGACGAGCTGGAGTCGCTGAGCCCGAGTCCGGTGTACGAGATCTCGCGGTACGGGTCGGGCGTGTACCAGTGCTTCACCGAGTGGGACGCGAACACCACCGGGTCGTGCGACTACAGGTGTGCAGCGCCGGCTTTGGGGGCTGAGGAGAGTACGTTAGCGCGCCGGGTGCGCCGGGCAAAGTTTTCCCATGCTTTGGTGTGACCCTCCAGTTGGGGTTGAGGACTCCCGCTCTTCGGTGTGGCCACTTGAGTGGTCTGTCATGCACAAGAGGGGGATTGTTTGTTTGAGTTGGGTGGCCATGATGGGGCCTACAAGGGTAGGGTGCATGTGATCGTCCCATTTGTTGGGCGAAAGAATGGGAAGTTATTTGATTGCCAAAAGTCATACAATGTGCTTGTGCTTGGGGTTCCTGGGCTACAGGAGGGAGTGATGTTTGGGGGTAAGCATTGTGATAGATGGCCGCAACATTCATTTGGATGCCGGGCGCGCCGGGCAAACATACCTTCGATGACGCAGGCGGCCTCCGCTGCTCCTCGTTTTTGGGTTCAGGTGATAGTTAGATGAGGGTAAAGCGAATGCTGCTCGAGAGGCATATGTTGTACAAGGGGTGCCGTGGACATAAGCACCGGTGAAAGTGGTTCTAGCGGGAGAAGCAATGTAGGTTTCAGTCTGGCCTGCGGGGCCCAAGTGTCTGGGCCATTGACGAGGGTCGTACTGGAATGGGGACAGCAGTGTTCTCTGCCCCAAGCAAATAGTGACCAACTGTACCTGAATGTCTGCCTCTCTGGTGCTGATAGTGTATGCAATGCAACCTGCTGATTCATCTCAGCCTTCAGTCTTCGCACCGCTGTCTTTTTCAGCCTACAGTCATTGTGCCTCGTGCACACTGGGAAGCCTACAAACGTGGCAGTCTCCCGCTGCATAACCTGGTTTCAGACTCAGCTACCGGGTACCCCCCTTGCAATCTCCCACCCCTTGCAATCTCCCACCCCTTGCAATCTCCCACCCCTTGCAATCTCCCACCCCTTGCAATTCCCCCCCCCCCCCCCAGAGACCGTCACTTTTATGTTGTTCTAGTTTCTAGCCTGTCATGCAAACTGAGCATGTGCAACAGTTCAATGTGTGTTATTCTTGTACCCAGAAGTTCTTTACCGTTCCTTTGGATCCCCAATAACATCCGTTGGCAGAGCATCAATGCAAAAGTCGCTTCACTCATGTTCTCTTTGCTTGCATCAGTGGAGGGTACCACAGTTTGCCTTGGAATACCCTTGCAATCCCCCCCCCCCCCCGGGAGACCGTCACTTGGCGACCGTCTCCCCCCCCCCCCCACCCGGGAGGCCGTTGCGCGCTAACGTGCGAGATTGCAAGGGGGGCACAAGGTAATAATCCTCACTACGTGTCAGACCTGCTACCACGGCCATTGTGGGATGATCGCAGCACTGGACAGCTCTGACCCTTGATTCCGAGAGGTTATCTCGAGTCCTGTGAAGTGAGCGGGCTACGCCAGCTCATCTTAGTCTGAACCAAAAAAAAAGAGGACGTGGAGAGGGAGGGGTGAGGATGGGGCACACAACACTATTGGGGTCTCCTGTCTGCCCCATAGTTTTTCCTTTGGGGCGGACAGAGCCCCCCACCCCCCCCCCACCCCTCGCTCTACGTACCGACTGTACAGCGCCTACGCGGACCGCGCGTCGTACAACGCGCTGCAGCGCTTCCTGACGGACCTCACGGTCGGGGGCTCGTACCCGGGGCAGCCCAGCTTGACCGCGGACGGGACCAACACCATCTCGGAGTACGTGACGTACACGGCCGCGGGGGTGACCTGCCAGGGGTGGACCCGGTACAACAGCCGCAACTGCGCGCAGACCAGCACCTGCCCCGCGGTCATCATCATCCACGACTACAACGGCCTGACGACGTACGAGCAGGATCACGCGGTGATGATCACGGACAACCTCGGGTACGTGACGTTCTGCGCGGACATCTACGGCACCAGCGCCACGGATCTGACCGCCGCGGCGCTGGAGCACCTGAACGACCCCACGCTGTACTACAACAAGATTATCGGCGCGATCGAGCAGGTGTCGCTTCCCTGGTCCCCCCGAAACGCAGACAGCGTCACACAGGGATGCGTTAGAAGCGGGGGATGTCCGCCTCGCCCCCCGCTATGGACTGAGCCTGCGACTCAGCCGCTCTCTCCGTTTCGTGAACTGCCCACCCCAACGACATTTATAACCGACAGTAACCGCTGCGAACCGTTTTGCAAAGCACCTCCAGCCGCCTTCCTGAGGCATATGTTGGTGCATTTGAGCCTGCACTGCGCAGAGCTGTGGGACAGCCAACGGTGCCTTCTGGTTGACGTATTGCATCATGGCCCTCCATCCGTCCGTCTCCACCTTCTTTGAGAACGGGTTCTCGTGGCTCATGCATGGCTTCCAGTGCCCCGGCTGTTCCCCACGGCAAGGATATTTGTAACCGACAGCACCCGTCGCGAGCCGCTTTGCAAAGTCCCTCCAGCCGCCTTCCCCGCTCCTGATGCCGCGCTCCGGGCCTCTGTCCTTCCAATCTCTGGTGTCGCACCTTGTGCAACATGGTGCGAAGCCACAGGCAACGTAATTTTCAGTGTGTGAGAGGGATGATTACTCCCTCCCTCCCTCCCTCCCTCCCTCCCTCCCTCCCTCCCTCCCTCCCTCGACCCGCGAGCCGGAACGAGGGCTGCGAGGGTAAAGTGGTAACGATACCTGGCGTCCGGTAATTGCCTGGGCGCTTCACATGCCCCTCCCGCCCTCGCTCCCCCCGCGCTCAGGTCTCCACCTACAACTACGTGGACACGTCGAAGATCATCGTGATCGGGTACTCCTTCGGGGGCACCGGGGCGCTGAACCTGGCGCTCGCCGGCACCGACGGGATGGGGGGCACCAACACGACCCTGCCCTCTGGCGTCGTGGGGGTCGCGTCCTTCCACGGGGAGCTCGCGACGAACTACCGGCTCGGCGCCCTCAGCGCCAGCAGCCGGCCCCAGCTGCTGCTGGAGTCCGGGGGCCAGGACGACACCCACGCGGAGATCGCCGCGCTGCTGAACGAGCTGGAGGGGGTCGGGGCCACGTACGAGATCTCGCGGTACGGGGCCAGCGTGTACAACTGCTTCACGGTGTTCGGGAGCGCCAACCCGAGCTCCGGCTGCGTGTACGACTACGCCGCGGACAAGGCCTCGTGGCTCGAGATGGTGGACTTCTTCACCAACGTGTTCGCCAACACGACCAGCGGCAGCTCCGAGCCCGGCTCGTGCGTCGCGGACATCGCCGCCAACGCCACCGACGCGGAGAAGCTGGCGTACATCCTCGCGAAGTACGGCCAGAGCGACTTCACGCTGACGGGCATCACGGGCATGACCGACGCGGAGCGCGCGACGCTCGCGGCGTCCATCGTCGAGAACGAGATCGTCAACATGACGAACCAGTACATGGCGTACGTGCTCGCGACTGGCACCTACACGATGGCGCTGCCGAACAGCACGTCCAGGTTCTGCCCGGATCTCGTCGATGGTCGAGATGATGGGCGATAGGCCAATTTTTGGTGGTCGTTTCGGGGTGAAGTTGTGGGACAATGGGAACTTGGCTCGGGACCCGCAGAATAGGCGGTTCCCAACTTTTCTGGTGAAGCTCCACCATTGGGCCTGATTTGTGCCTAGCGAAAAGAGAGTTGGGGGTTGGGGGGTTGGCACAAGGCCTCGGTGTTGGGTTGTTTGCCTTTGGCGGTGCCTATTGGCCTCTCGCCACTCCTCATTCTGACCCTCTGTGGGTCCGAACGTGTTTTCGTTGTGTCAACGGAGCCCCTGGACGACTTGTCCTGTTTGACTACTCCGGGGGTCGGCTGTCCCAGAGACGGGCTGTTGCCCGTGCCGTTGACCGGGTGCATCCAGATGCACACTCCGAGTCCATGCTGGGTTTGCCGACTCCAGCAAACTGGGCAGAGGGAAAGGGGCCAGCAAGGGGAGATAACAAGGCAGGGCAGACCGAAAACGGTGCAGAGCGCAGAAGGAGGAGAAGGAAAGGACAAAAGGGAAAGAATCATTGTGGTGGTTAGAAGCCCCTGTCAGGACAACTATCCTGCAGATGCACACACCGTCGCACACAAATCTTCCTCTGGGCCCTCGCTATTCTTTCTGTCCTGGGGGGCATTGGGTGGCGGGGGGATGCAAAACTTCGTCTGGCGATTGTATCAATCCCGACCCAAATGCAAGAGCACAGTGGATTCCCACCTTCTCTGTCCAGCACGCTGTACTTCTCCTCCTTCGGCTCCGGCGCGACGAAGGCCGTGATCGGGGCCTTCAGCACGGACGCCACCGGGTTCGGGCTGCTGAACGTGTCGGCCCCGTCGACCGCCGACGGCACCACCCACTTCCTGGTCAACGTGGACCGGCTGGACGACTCCGGGACCCTCATCCGGACGGTCGCGCTGGTGATGGAGGCGGAGGCCGGGCCCAGCGTGCTGACGGTGTACACGTACAACGAGACCTACAGCACCTCCGGCGTGGACATCAGCGGGGAGGGCGGCAACGTGACCCTCCTGGACACGGCCGCGTGGTACATCGAGGCGCCGCACACCTCCGCCTTCACTGCCGTAGGTCGTGCCATCGCTTCACGCCGTGCGCCCCTTTTCGGGCCAGTGCGGAGTGGCAACCTCGAAAGGCCATACCGTACGAATCCTAAAGATTTGCGAAAATATTTACTTCCCGGCACAAGATGTGTTTTCCGCAAAAAAAAAATACGCAAAAAAAATAATTTTTGGCGTCATGCCCTACGCAAAAATGGGTTCCGCAAGAAAAAATCGCAAAAATTAAATATTTTTTTGCCCATTTTTGATGCCGTCGTAAAATTTTGCTTGTTATTAATTCAAAACACCCAACGCAAAAATTAGGACCCCGCGAATCTTTAAGAAATCGTACGGTATTTGGCCCTGGCATCCGGTCTTGGGCGGCTATGCGTCCGTTTGTCTTCGCATGCGGCGTCCGTTTGTGTCCGTTTTCCGGGACGTCCGGCTGGCGTCGGTCTGCTGCCGCAGGAATTTCAATGATTTTTTTTGACCGGAACCCCTGAAGTACACCCCCTCAATGATCTGCCGCCCAAAGTTGTGTCAACACTACCACCATTTAGGTGCGCTGGAGGCTCCCAAGGCCTCCCGGCTATGGACCGAAGCTGTCAGGGCGCAGCACAATATTTGTCAGTTGCGTCCGTTTGCGTCCGTTTCCGGGTCCGTGGGGCGTCTGTTAGCGTCCGTTTGAACGAACGCTAGGGCCAAGTGTGCGAAGGGCGCACACGTTCGCCCACCCGGAAGCACCACCCGGCATGCTCATTCGGCGTAGATGTATCTTATGGGCCGATTTCATAAGATACATTTCATAAGGTAAATTCCGCGATAGCGCGATAGCGCGGCAATTATCTTATGAAAAGTCAGTAAGATAAATGGGCACTCATCTTACGGTCCTCGGTACCGGGGCGCCACGAAAATTCCTCCGGACCATCAGATAAGTCCGTGCGCCGATTCATCTCACTGACTTTTCATAAATTGGATGGCACCCTCCCCCTCCCGCATTCCCAGTGGCTTGGGCGAAGCGACGTAGACAGTCCCCTCCTCAAAGTGCGTACACCCGGAAGTACCACCCGCCCCCCCCGGAGCCGGATTTTGTCGCGGGCTACAGGCGTTAGCAGTGCTCGGGCCATGAACCAAACCATACAAATTCAATGGGAACCAGCGTTTGCGTTTTTGTTGGTCAGCGTTTTGATGATGTCGAGATCTGAGCTGCACAATGCTCCACAGGGCGAGCCCTTGCGGGACACGACAAAGGAAGTCAGGCGTAAGGCACCGCCAGCCCGGGGGGGTGACAGGGTAACCGACGGCGGTTGCAGGGTAGCCGATGGCGGTTGGAGGGTAACCGACGGCGGTTGGAGGGTAACCGACAGCGGTTGCAGGGTAGCCGATGGCGGTTGGAGGGTAACCGACGGCGGTTGGAGGGTAACCGACGGCGGTTGGAGGGTAACCGACGGCGGTTGGAGGGTAACCGACGGCGGTTGGAGGGTAGCCGACGGTCCGTACATCGTCACGCACATTTTCTGCCCCGACTTCCACCACTTTGAACCCTTCAGGCACCAATTCCACTTCCAGCACGACCACCGACGACGGCAGCGACAGCGGGTGGTACGGCCTGCTCGCCCTCCTGCTGCTCCCCCTGTGCTGCGTGCCGGCGGCCTGGTACCTCTGGAAGAAGCGCAAGCAGCCGCGGGAGGAGGAGCTGATCGGCACCGACATCCGGAGCGCCTCGCAGACGCCGCTGGGCCCCAGCCCCAGCCCCCCGGGCTCCCGGCGTTCCTCCCGCAGTAACAGTCTGGACCCCGACCCCCTCGACACGCGCTCGTCCCACGGCACGCGGCCCTACCCGCCCAGCACGGCGTCCAGCGAGCGCCGCGCGCGCAGCGACGAGGAGCGGTACCCGCAGGACGAGCGCGTCTACCCCATGCCGCCCCCCTCCCCCGCCAGCCTGCCCTCCCCCCAGTCCGCGTCCCCGCGGGCCGGCCCGTTCTACCCCGCGACCTACGACGACCAGGAGCGGTACCCGCAGGACGAGCGCGTCTACCCCATGCCGCCCCCCTCCCCCGCCAGCCTGCCCTCCCCCCGGTCCGCGTCCCCGCGGGCCGGCCCGTTCTACCCCGCGACCTACGACGACCGGGCCGCCCCCCCGGGCGCGCGCGGCGGGTACCCGCTCCGCCCCGACGACCCGCGGGCGAGCACCGTCCCGGGCGCGCGCGGCGGGTACCCGCTCCGCGAGGACCCGCGCCCCGAGCCCTTCTACGCGCCGTCCCCCGGGGCCGGGGGCGGCGCCCGGTACCCGCTCCGCCCGGACGCGCCGAACCCCCCGTACTACCCCCGCCCCCGGGACGACGACCGGCGCCCGTACCCCCCGTCCGCGCGCATCTACCCCGCGTCCGGGGACATGCCCTACTACCTGCCGCCCCTCAGCCCGTCGTACCCGGGCGCGCGCGTCTACCCTTCGACGCCCGATGACCGGTCGCCCGCGCCCCCTGACCCTCCGTACCCCGCACCCAACATCCGGCCCATGTCGTCTGGGGACTTTACCTCATCCCGTCGCCCGACGTATCTGTCGTCTCGCATTTATCCCGCAAACCCGGAGGACGTCTCTCCCGCGCCCCCCAGCTACGCGCTCGCCCGGTCGTTCACGCACCGGGACTTCCCCCCCTCCGGCGACCTCCCAGGCTACGCGCCGTCCCGCCGCGGTGTCTACCCCCCGGCCCCAAGTCCCGACACGGTCACCTTCATTGGTCGGGGGGTTCCGCGGCGCAGCGTACCGGATGCCCTGGCCCAGTCATTGGACTGGGACTATGACCCGGCATTCGATTATGATTGGAGGAGTGCGAAGTGATCCGTACAGGGCGGTCCTTAAGGAACCCCCCCCCTTTTTTTTTTGCTAAGAACCGCCCTTACCAACGGCCCCAAGGGACCACCAACCGCCAGCCACCAACCGCCACCAACCGCCAACCGCCAACCGCCAGCGGCGACCAACCGCCAACCGTCAACCACTGCTAACCGCCACCAATCAGCAACCACTAACCGCCACCAACCGCCACCAACTCCGCCAACCGTCAGTCGCCAATCGCCACCAACCATGGTTGAACATATGAGCTACACGCGGTCTTTTTGCAAAACTGCTGTTTCAGAACACTTTTTCCCCCCCTCTTAAGGATCGCCCTGGATCTGTACGGCAACCAGTAACACCAACAACACAATCACAACTGCAACCGCAACCACAACAGCAACAGCAGCAGCAGCACCAGCTGCTGATGCTGCTGCAACAACAACAACAACAATAGCAGCAGCAGCTGCTGCAACAACTGCAGTAACAACAATACAACAATGGTTTCGGAAGATTTTCCCGCGTACATCTGAGTGTAGCAGCCGAGACTGCATACTCTGTGCCAGACCGCACAAGAGGAGCCCCATGAGAATCGTAGTACATGGGGCAAAGGTCTGTGTGGCTGGAGTGTGAAGTACACGTCCCTCCCCTTCTGCATTTCTTTGAGCCCGGTATCTGAAACTCAGGGGTGCACACAGGGCGCGTTGTTGTGACGCCACCCCACGCCATGCCATGCCATCAGGGAGGCGCTCAATGGCGCAGGAGAATGAATGATGGAGGTCCCAAAAGTGGTTGCAAAAGCGGTTACTGGTGGTCAGACGGTGGGGTGCAGGTCGGGAGTTACGAGATGGTTGGCGAGCCATTATGGGCGGACAGAAGCAGTGGAGGTGGAACGAGCTGGCAGCCCCAAGGTTGGGGGGGGGGGGGCGCCTTCAGGCACATGCCTGAAATGCACCACCCATATGCTTCCTTCGCCTAACGCTTCGGGAGCTTCTGCCCTAGGTCTCCCCGTAGCAATCCCAGACGGCAAACATAGTCAGTCATCAGCGCACACCTTGTCAGGTGGGGGAGGGGGGTGACAAGGCCCTGAGATGTTGCTGCTCTGCCGGCAATCGGCGGCATCAATTGCCTTCCCGCCACTCACGAAGATCCGCCAAGCCGCTGTGTTGGCCCACCGTTTCTGTTCCTCTCTGGAGGCGGTTTGTGGCACCAACGCATTACGGATCCATACGGCAATAATCCTCAGTGCGGAGTGCAAACACTCTGCCAGCCCGAAGTGCGCCGCAGCTCTGCTGGAGAGCTAAGTTAAGGACGATCACTAGCGTGTCATGTAGGCGTCTCCAATGAGGGCCGTTAGTCTTCCACAGCGATTGGGCTATCAAATGATTGCTTGTGGGTGTTCAATGAGGCGTCTCTCACACCGTGGTGCCATGTGGTGGCCCATTTGGAGGTCAAAATGCCATTCTGCAGCCTGTTTCCCGGACAATTGCCGGTCGTGATTTCACCAGGCTTCCACAGCATACGGTGCCATTCCTTCCCCTTGCCTGACACACGGCCAAGAGATGCCCTTGTCCGAGGTTCAGGCCGCATCGTATTCATTTGGGGACGTCGTTGTAATTCGGTACCAAAATTAGGGATGCATCTACAAGCTCCGTCAGTGCATGTCATGACTCTGTGTGTACCACCGGGGGAAAATTTTAGAAAGGGACAAATTTGATGTGGACAAAGTTGGAAGCCCTACCTCGTACCAAATATTTCCTTCAATTTTAAGGATGCGATGTGTCAAAGAACAGCAACCATCCAGAGGCCATCTGGAAATAGCAGCAGCCATCCACTAGGAAGCAACAGCAAGGGACCTTATACCAAAATTTCCTTCATTTCTAAGGACCAGTTCCAAATTTCCCCCCCTAATTTTAGCCCCCCCCCCCAAAAAAAAAAACCCTCAAATTATTCCCCCGGTGGTACCCCATCCAGCACAATGGAGGCCCTGCTGCTGCTGCATGATGAGGAAGTTGTTTTAGTCTGCTCATGGTCTCACTGTGGGCGCAACTTCGCTCTGTGTTTGTTGTCCACGCGCACGTGCACATCAGCCCCCTTGGACGAGCCCCAGCAGGCGTTCGGAGTGTATTCCATTCTGAATTGGGGGTGTGCTGGCCCAACGTAGGGGAGGACATGGTTTGTCCAGGGGCATGAAGCGGCGTCCCCTGCAGAACATCCTGACGCAGAAACCAACGACAACGGCAGTTGCAGGACTACGGCGCCCCCCCCCCCCCCCTTAGGGGGGGGGAACCGTCACTTGGCCCAAAAAGCATAGAAAATACTAGGGGCCGAAGGCGCCAAAGAAAAATTTTTACAGGGCGCCGAAGCTGATTTACATTGTGATACTATGGTACAATTTTGTGGTGCAATCCCCCCCCCCCCCCTTGGGGGGGGGGAACTGTCACTTCATGACCCCCCCCCCCCCCCCCGGGGGAACCGGCTTGACAAAAGGGGGGAGATTGGGCTGCGGTCACGACGTCGGCCGCTGGTGGCCGACGGGCCTGCCTGAGGGTCGACTCAGCCACCAGAGGCTCCTGTGGCCCTGAGGAAAGCAGCGGCCCGACAGAATCGAGACCACAAATGTGGATGGGGCTTGACCGATGCCGTAGCGGCGGACGATTCCACCGTCGTTCCTCTGGAGGATGTGCTTGCAGTCTCAGCCCGCGCGAACATTGTTGTTGAGGGCGAGGACGTCCCTTCAGGACACCCAAACTTTCTTCTTTTCTTTTCGGTAAGGAATGCAGACGCTGGGCTGCCAGAGACACGCCAATTGGCGGCGGTTACCGGCCAATCGCTGTCCGTCAACTGCCAACCGCGTGGCGGTTAGCGGCCAAACGTCATTGGTCGGCCGCTGATTCGGCCCGGTTGAAAGGCCCCCAAACTTCGGACGCCAGGAGATTTTTCTTTTTTTTTTTCCCCCTGCTGAGGAACATCCGGGTGAAGGCTAATGTGTACAGGGATGGAAACATCTCACTGCAAGCAGCAGCAGCTGCAGCAGCTTAGGGCCTCCTCGAAGTGGACACCACGGGTGGATACCCGGGCATCCGCCCTCCGCCAACCCCTTTGCCTCCCCCACCCCCAGGCCCTGTGGGCTGCAGATCGTGGACAAAGTCTATGTAGCCGTTTCGATGCACTACCCGTACAGCAAGAACGCTGGGTAGGTCTCCTCAATGTGTGCTCATTCCACGGCCCCCATCGCGGATGGGAGATGCACCGAAAATGCGCCTCCGATGCCGTACATAAGACTCGCAGTTTGTTGAAGGGTAGGGGTAGGGGTAGCCCACAGCGTTCCTGGGATGTCCTCGTTCACACTGTTGACGGCTGGATTTGAGGCTTTCAAGTGAAGAACAATCACGTCCCAGAACAGGCTTGCAAGGCAATGCAAGAGGAAGTCTGCAACCCGTGGGCAACAAAGTCGCTGCAGGGCATCGTTCTCAGATGAGCACACGCTCGCAGCGACCGCGCAAATGTTGACACTGCACCGCAGAGGGCCCATGCCGCCCTCATGGGGCGTCTGTAGCATTCCGGAGTCTGCTCTTAGGATCAGGCTCTGGCGACCCCTTATCAATCGGTGCTACCTCCACCGCCCCAGGGGGGGAGGGCCCATCACCTTTCCCTGTCTTATGAACTCAGAAATAGGTCGAATTTACAGGTCCAGCCACTGACGAGCCCATTTTCTTTCTGCGCTTTGTGCTGTTGCCGCCAGTGCACACGTGACATAGCCCAGAGTTCCTTCGGGGGGGGGGCTGTGCAACAGCGATGGGAACGCGTACCGTCCGCCCCGCGCACGGGAATGGGGCCTGGAATGGGCACCATCGACCTGCGCAAAGGGGCATGGGCACTGCCGCACTGAACGGCGCGGGAAGAACCGACCGCATCCCCCACATCGGACAGCGCATTTGGGGACTGTCAGCCGCGCGCGCGTGCCATCAACCCAGGGCCATTGGGAATGCGCAGCACCGACCTACGCGCCGGGGGCCATGGGAGGGTCACCACAGCAACATCGGCATTGGGGGATGGGAATGTGGACCGTCTGCCCTACGCACAGGCCTGGATTGTCCAAAATCAACCCCAAAGGCCCAGGGCTTCTTTAGAATAATTAAAAACCAAGGGGGGGGGGACCCCTCCCCCCAAACCCCCTCCCCCTCCCCCCCTCCCCAGACCAAAGTGACCATCGCGGGAAAAAACGAAATTTACAATAGGGAAAATCTGGTCAGGCCATTTTTGGTACACCAAGTTTTGGGTCCAAAACCCCCTCCCCCCCTCCCCCCCCCTGCTCAAAAGGTTATATGTTATGCTATCAGGCTTGGCAGCTGCCGCCTGCTCCCAGTGTGCACCCGCTTCCAGGAAGCGGCATGTCGGATGCTCGTGTACATATCAGGCTGTGTCTTAACGACTGGATGTAGCATAGCAGTTGATTGTGGACAACACCTGGAACATTGGCTGGAATTGCCTGGGCGGGGGCATCCAGTATCTGTGACCGACCATGATTGAGCCTGCTCAAAAGAAGCCCTGCCAAAGGGGCATCGGTGTCACATGTGGGAGGATCCGGCTTCCGCCACGGTACTTTTTTCATCATCACTGCCGTCCGAAAATGTGGGATCCGATCCCTCATGTTTCCTGACGGCACTATTCCGGTTCCTCTCCTGATTGACGCGGGCACTTTGAAAGGCTTGGGCCAGAGCTGCTGGCGTAGGCAGTCGCTGCAACGTGTTGTCTTGCCCCCTGCTCCCCTGCGCGCAAGCAATGGCTGAAGCTCACAAGCGCTGTCCAGGGCTGAGGATGGCACTGGCCAGGCACGGTGGCACTGCAGTGCATGGCCATTATTGCATTATGTGGTAATGCCGAGGCCACAAGGCCTGCTGGCCGACAGCCAATCGGTTGTGATGCCGATGTGCCCCAGTGACCCAACTCTTTGCATACCTCGTTTACATTCACCTTTCATGTACAGATCACTTTGCTCGGTTTGCGTTCTTTCGTGCCCAAGCTGCAGTCCCCGTCGGGGATTGGAGACATGGAGTCGGGCGTTGCTTTGACGCTTGCACGATCCGGTGAGGGTCTGCAACCCGCTGGCGTGGCCGTGGCTCTACATTATGTTTGTACGGCCCCATAAACGAAAGTTGTTTTTTTTTGAAACTGTTGTTGCACTCGGAGGTGCATCCCTGCAGCAGGTGTGAAACGCGCCAGCCCCAGTTCAACACACTCGCACTGTGGGGGGTTTCTCTTTGTCCGATCTCGGCTACACTTGATTCCGGGGTTGTTCCTGAGCACTTACTCGCATTCATGCCCGTCGGCCTGAGTCGCACACCTCGAGAAAAAAAGAAGGAAAAGAAGGTTTTTTTTGGCACCGTTGCATAAGAAACGCCGACAAAGCACGAACAATGGCCCCACGGCGTACAGCACCTTCTTCTCTCCGCCATCTCAGTGAGCACGGCCCTGTCAGTACCCCCCGTTGTAGATAGCCCCCTTGAGGCAGCACCAGCTCGGCTCTGTTCGTTGGGCTTGGGCTCTGCACTTCGTCAGCCCCCGACTGCGGGTCCATGAAAGTCAGAGGGCTGTTCCCCTTTGGGAAGGCCAAACCAGCACCCAGCCAGACGTTATAGACCCCCCTCCCCCCCCTGCAACCAGGACCTTCCTTCGCGTTGCACAGTGCGCCCTGGGGGCAGGCTGTTGCTTATGTGGCGGACCCCCCCCCCCCCCTTCAGTCAGAGGCCCCCAAAAAGTTTGTGTAGCTAGAATCGGTGTCAAATGCCTGGCCTCCTTAGCATTTTTTCGGTTTTCTCCCTGGAAGGAAGGAAGGGCGGAAATTTTGCTGAAGTGGGTGGGTGGATGGGTCGGCCGCGGCTGACACCCCCTCCCCCCTCTCCAGCCTGGTTGGTGGTCGAAAGCACCCTCAAACCCTGAATCCTAGGTTGGGCTGACAGGCAAGCTTCAGGCCGCCAGTAGGGCAGTGGGCGCCATGAGAACCGCCGATAGTCGCACCCATGCAAATCAACTTTCACTGGTAGACTATTTGATATGCTTGTGTATGATGCCGAGCACACGGACGCCGAGGTTCAGGCAACATGTAGCCACATTGCAACCACACTGGGTGTCACACTGTGGGGGCAGTGTGCTGCAAATCACACCTCTGGGTCGAAGTGCACGAAGCGCGGTGCATGCGTTGTGCAGGCGCCGTGCAACTGGTTGGCCCGCGGAGAGTACGCACATGTAGTCTGCGCTGCGCGTGGGACAGAGTAGGCATTGCTGCCACGGACTAATGTGTGCGAATGTAGTGACGTGACAGCATCAGCGGTTCTGGAAGGTGTACTCCACCAATGCCCTGAGTGGCATTGTCACCGGTCGTCAACACAATCACGAGGGGGGGGGGGGGGGGGCAGCGTACACAGGGGGGCAGCCTATATCATTCTAAGGATACACTGGATTCCAAAGGGACCTTCCTGAGCAGCTTCTGGGATTGTTCTGTACCCATATCCTGTCGAAACAGTCGCACACTACGAAAATCAGCCAAATAAAAGCATGTTTACAAATGTAGTGTCATATGTTTGTGTGTTTCTACCCTTCCAAAGGATGGAATAGGGGCCCCCTTGTCCCGCGCTTGTCACACCCTTGTCACCACAACAGTAGGTGCTGCTTTTGTAACGATGTCCTACTTACCATTTAAGAACACCCCAACCCCCTTGTCGGAACAACACAAGGTGTTGTTTCCGTTGAGACTTTTGGGACTTGAGTGTTGTTCTCGCAGGGGGGGGGGGGGTTAGGCGGTAGGGGGGGGGTGATCAGCCTTGATCTCTTTTTGGCTGTGCATGCTGTTGCTTGCGCAATTCTCTTGAGCGCAATCACCACGTGACACACCCACGTGTCACCGGAGTAGCTCTCTCTCTCTTTGGAGTATCGGTTGGGGCAGCGTTTGGGCTTGAGTCTGCAGGAGGCTTGGTTTGGGGAAGTGGGTTCCCACAATAGCGTGCACGCAGGGCATGCGCGGTGCAGAGGCTGCCCCCGAGTCTGTTTTTCAGCAACAAAGACCCCAGCGCACACTTTTTTTTCAGATGGCGGTTAACGAACATGCCTTTGCTCTGCTTGATCAGCACCGGTTGAGGGTCATATCCGAATATCACCGTGCTACGTCCGGGTCGGTGCAATTTTTGCCAACTCCGTTGCTTTTCAAACTGCCTGACATTGCACTTCGTGAGATGTCCAGCTATGAGACATTCTTCTTGACTTTTTGTCCAGCGTGGTAGCTCTCGCTGCAATCCCATGCACCAGATTGGCACTGTCTACATCATCTAGGCTACGTGTCACATGTGGTTGGCGGCATGTCGACCACCTCTTTCCTGAGGATTGAAGGGTAGGTAGGTTTGCTGGTCGGTCTTTGCAGTTTCACAAAACGGGCGTCCAGAGAGTGGGTGGACCCTCCTTCATGGAAACGGCACCGATGAGGAGCGCTCAAGGGACCCGAACCATTCCCGCTTGCCAATCTGCGGTGCTGGTGCAGGGGCAAGCCCGCCTTTCGGGCAGAGTTTGGGGAGGGGTGGCAGCGGACGGAGCGAGACTGGGGCTTGGGGTGGGGTGGGGTGGGGTGGGGTGGGGGCAGGGATGCATTGGAAGGGGGGGTACCCCCCCCCTGCTGCATATGCGTACCAGGACGTGCATGTGTGGAGCGCTTTGTTGACCTGCGTGCGGCCCCTTGGGGTGCCCAGCCTACGCTCAGCCGCTGTCTCCACTGACGGCAAGTGCCAGCTTCCATGGCACTTGTCATGGATCACCGGGGGGTTCAGGGAATGGATCTATACACAGAGAATGCTGACGGACAACGCTGCCGATGTGGAGTCCGGCGACCTTTTTCCAGGACCCTTGCTGTAACACACCGCTGGTTTGAGCATCGGCCTGCACAAGAGATAGCAATTTTCTGCATGTTTTGCGGGAAACCTGCCGCGGGGATTTTACTATTTACCGCCCCCCCCACCCCACCCCACCCCACCCCACCCCACCCCACCCCACCCCACCCCACCCCACCCACCCTTGCTAGAGCAGCGCCCTCATCAAGAGCGGGAGCAGGCGTTGTTTCCGCAACCTTTGGAACCATGGAGTTTGGTGGCTACTTTTTCTGATGAGGATCAAGTTTTTTGTATGATTTGAAGCTGGGCGTGGTGTTTTAGAGATACTGGTGGCTGTCAGACCTGCTACCACAGCCATTGTGGGATCATCGTGGCACTGGACAGCTCTGAATCTTGATTCCGAGAGATTATCTCGAGCACTGTGAAGTGAGATTGGTCTGAGCCAAAACAAAAGATATTGGTGGCTTAGCTGCCACCCACTTCCACCCCTCCTTGTCCTTTGGTGGTGGAGATCGGGATCACCTGATGAGTAGTACATGGATGATGCAATGGTCACCATTAGTCTTCTCACGGCACGCCTGAACAACGCCTTTGTCACGGCAAAACTCGGTGTTTTTTCCGGTGAAATTTTGGAATTTTGTTGTTGTTACTCTCGCAGTGGGGGTGGGGGGTGGGGAGGGGGCGAGCATAACCACAGGATTTGCCACACCCTCCTCCTCCTGGCGGGTCTCAAACATCTTATTCCAGTGCTCGATGCAGCGCTGCTGCAGTTCTGCTGTAGTCCGAGTAGCTGCCTTCGTCTCAGTGGGGGAGCATTAGACGCCGCACAACTAGGGCAGTCGGGGACAAGCCTGCAGGGGTGGAAAGAGAATGCAGAAAGTGTGAAATGGTGGAAAAAGATCCGGCTGTTCCCGGAATGACCACCTCTATAGCCATGCAGCGAGCCCCCCCCCCCCCCTCCCTCCCCGGCGCCAAACTGTTCGGAGCTGAGCATTCGCACTACGCACAACCCGTATTGCAGTGCGCGGGTGACAAACTGGTGAATCCAAGAAGAGTGAGGCACAGGAGTAGGTTTGCACAACAGAAGGGCTGGAAGTTGTGCTGCCTACAGGTGCATTGTATGTCGACTTCAGTGCCCATGGTTGCCTCCTTGTCAGGTTTGCTCCGATGTGTTTTTTTTAGAACAGTCCACAGACATTTTAATCATGTAAGGACGCCTGCATTTGTAAGGAATGTGGACCCAGTGCAAATTTCCTTTGCAGTTGTTGGTTTGAAACCATTGTTATGTGCACACATACACAACAGTTTTGGCCTCCTGCATTCAGAACTCTTGTATGTTATTTATTTTTTTTTATGCATGGTGAGCAGGACAGACAGACGGAGCAACAAGACCGGATTGCATTCAGGAATGGCTGAGTTGTGCTTGCTGCAGTGCACGAGGGGTCGAACCAAAACAGCCCATGTGCTCGGAATGGTATTTTTCTTGTTTCTTTGGAGGATCATGGGACTCCAGGGGGCCGGGCGTGCGCCGGGCATATTTTTTTGACCATTCCTCACCCGTGCCTGTTTTTGCCCCATCTCAACAAACAATCTGGAGTACCTTCTGGCCCATCCTTTGCACCCAGTCTATGATGATGGCAAGGGTGGTGGTTGGAAGTGGTGGGAGTGACATTTTGTGTTGTTGAATTCTCATACTTCGGCTTATGCAACGTGCTTTGCACGGAAGGTTTGCGGTCTAGTGCGGTCTCCTTGGGGGACTTCCCGAGTTGGCAATAAACTTGGGGCTAGAGATAGGATACTTAATGCAAAGGTAGTGCGCTGGGCACCCCACGTGCTGGGCGTGCGCCAGGCAAATTTTCCCCCCAGAGCACCCCAAGTTGCGTGTAAGGACAAAGAAATCAAACAACAGGCTTCGGTGAAGAAGCTGTCCAATGGACAACTTCACTACTGCAGATGACAACAGGCTGTCTTTCTGCATGCACTTTTACAAGTTGCACGATGACAGTCAGGGTAGAACAGGGCACCATGACCCTTTGGGGCTGCATTTCTTCTGGCAGCTGTGGTGTGGTCGTAGTCTCTCCCCTTTTCGAGGCCAGACTGTATAAGGCTTCTTTGATTATGATAAATGGGCAATTCCCATGCCATCACCTCTTTTGTGTTTTATCTCCCCGATCTCGGTGCCGTTACCCGAACCCAGGCGCACAAGGGAACGGGGCAGAGGGTGGAACTGCACTACGGACTATTTTCGTACACCCCATTGATGAGAAGGGCAAGTTGGGTGTGAAGCGCTGTTGCACACATCTTGGAAGATTGAAGAAATTTTGGTCTTGAGCTTACCCCCTTGCTCGTGGTGGGTCGTAATGGCCCCGGCAGTCGGAATGAATAATCATGCACCACATGGTTGCTTTCTGTGGGCAAGGAACGTGGTTTGTTGTACGGTGCACACAATATCTTACTGCTCTTGTGCATGCACAAGAAGCCAGTACTCGGGCGGGTTAGGAATGGCGAAGTTTGGTGCAATAAAAGTGTGCCATAGCACTGAACCCCTTGGAAAAACTGCCCCGGTCAGCACTATGCTCCTGCTGGTGTTGCAGCACCAGTGCATGTTCCTCATAGATGATCATATGTTGAGCAAAAAAAAAATTGATGTTTGTCGATGGTTTCAGATGGAACAATGAAAAACAGAATTGTGCCCAGCCATGCAAAAAAGCCATTTTCCAAATGGAAATTGGAAAAGCGCCAGCAATGACCAACAATGACAGGTCCAAGTACCCACATCTGATTCCCTTCGTACCCCCGAAAAGGCCTTTGCCATTAAGGCGTGGCGGTTGCTTGCTGCACTAGAGAGCGCCTCCTCTTCCTTGTATGTGAGCTATCGGCCTATGCCCTGTCTAACAAAGCTTCACTTTATCGTATACTTGACTCACCCAATTTCCAAGAACTTTCTTGGGTACTCGTGAACACTTCCGTCATCCCCCCCCCCCCCCACAAAGAAAGGCCATTTTCCCAAATGGAATGAAGTTGTCCCAATTGCAGGACACACGTTTTCCCCTTGATACCCACCCTACCAACGCCAAACCAAATTCTGATTGTGATTTTGAATCAGATTCTGACTTTGGAACCAACACAGATTCTGATTGTGATTTTGATTTGGATGACTCCTCTGCTTGCGACGATTCAGGAGAGGATGAGACAGAGGGTCTTAATTTTGTAGGGACCAAGACAACCCGTGCGGTTTGGGTGCTAGGGCATGTCTTCGAGGGCAAGCTGTACTTGACAAAAGATATCGTGGATGACTTTTTGTTCCCAAAGGTAAGAAGCCCAAGCCTATCCCTCCCCCCCCCCTGGGGGGGGGGGACTTCGCGCCTAGAAAAAATCACCTTGAAGAGAGGTTGTTAGATCAAGCGCAGGCGTGAGCGTCGTACACCCCCCCTTTTTGGGGGTCGTTCGCGTAGCATACCCCAATGTATGGTTTCTGACGCCTAACCCCTTGTAAAATCATCATGATCATCATGATCCCCCAATGGTTTTTTTTGGATTTTGACCCCCGTACCCCCCCCCCCCTGCACATGGGTACCCCTTTGGGGGGTGGGGGGTGAGGGATGGGGGGGGTCTCAGGGGGTTAAAACTTCTTTGCGTATTGTGGCTGCTGTGTGTGTATTTGGACCTGGAGCCTGAAGGACTTTTTTCTTGTATATGGACCCCCTAACCCATGGCGGGGTCTTGGGTCCCAACTCCAGGTACCCCTAGTCGCCCCCCCCCCCCCATATGGCCCGTTGCCAGTGAGGACTTGACCGTTTTCGTGAAAGTTTTTTGAAATTCGATTTTTCATGAAACCCTTCCGTTGCCCCTAGGATGGGTTTGGGTGATCATTTGGTGACAATACGGATACTTGAGCACCCATGGGGACCCACGTAGTGGCCGCTAGGCCCATGTAGCCCGTGCCATGGGCCCTCCGAAAGCCCCAAAGTTACTGTTGCGTAGGCTGATTAGTGACACTTGAAAATTTTTTCACTTTTTGACCTTTTCCGAAGCTTCAAAGCTTCAAAACTGCTGTTTGTAGGTGGTTCAATGGCATCTGGTGTGCGCACAATCTGCCTAAGCAGTTCCACCTTCTACACGTCAAAAATTGAAAATTTTGCAAAACTTTTTTTTGATATTGTGACCACTCTGAATGATGAAATACCCCATGTGAAGCATGTTTTGGACCCTCTTTGTGTGTTTTTCACCCTATTTGGGTGTTGGGAGGGGGGCTCCCAAGGGGGCTGAGGCACAACGTGCTTGTGCAGTTTCCAACCTCGGCAGCTCAAAAATGGAAATTTCCGAAACTGATTTTTTTGATATTTTGACTATACAAAATGATCAAATATCCTATGTAAAGCATGTTATAGCCCCTCTTTACGTTTTTCACCCTATTTCGGTGTTGGGGGGGGGGGGGGGGCTCCAAAGGGGGCTGGGGCACAAACTGCTTGTGCAGTTTTCTAGCCTCGACAGCTCAAGAATGGTCGTCCCTCTCCCCTCTTCGAGATGCCTTGCTGAAGGCAATAGAATTTTTGTACCCCCTCCCCCATCTGGGGGCTCCCTACAAAAAAAAAGTTGTCACGTAATAATCCTATCATTTGGGACTTTTTTGACTCAGAAACAATTCTTAGTATAGAACCCTGATTCTTTGCACCAAATTAGTGGATTTGTGTGAATAACTCTGTTGCACATGCCATGGTTGGGGGGATCACAAACGATGTGCGAAGCGGTGCTTCGGATGCGCATGTTGCACTTTTTTTGTGTTTTTTGCAATATGTGGTGTTTCCTCTACTCATAAAATTTGGCTTGTTGTTGCGAGAAAGTTTTTGTGCACAAGTTTTGGTCGCGATGTGCGCGCAACAACACGGAGTGCAACGACATAGAGGTCAAACACATACTAATACACTCACACACCACCATGGTACAACCAAGTACTTAGCCATTGTGTGACCTGTTGTTGCCTGATCCAAGGGGTATGGGGAAAGAAGTAGTATTGGGGCTCTACTACCTGTGACCAAGGGAGTAACGCCCCTCCTCCTTAACCACAGTTGAGGGGTGGTTGAGCCGGGGCCATGGTCTTCACACTGATGGAGCGATGGTGTCAAAAGATCAACGTGCACTGTTTTTTAGTTGTCAAATTTGTTTTCTCTTCAATAAACCAACCATTTACCGGGGGTTGGATGAGCAATGGCTGGAACTTTCTATGGCGAGGACATCTAGTTCAGCCGACCAACCATTTGATGCCTCCGGGGATTGGCTGCAAAAATGAAACGGTATGCCGGTCCCAGGATTTTTTTTTAACTAACCCCCCCCCGGCCCGCGCGGCCTGTCCAAAGGGGGTCGTGATATGAAAACATCCAGTCAAGGGGCGTTTTGTGCTGATGCTCTGAACCCATAAGGGCAAGGTTTGCCCTTATGGGGGCAACCGGCGCCCATGGGAGGGGATGAGCTGACCCACACAGCCCAAGAAACATTTGACAGCCGTAATGTACGGCGAACTCAAGGCAACATTCGGCACTGATCTGGTTTGCGCTGCAGTGCAGCAAGTCAAAACAATGAACTGTGGTCCGTAGCTATGACCACATGCATGTGTCACGGGGGTATATGCGAGCACAGTATCAGTTGCTCATGGCCCCTGGCCTGTCCCTCAGTCAGCCCCTCAGGCAGCCCTGAAGCCAGCCCCAAAAGGCAAGCATGTCCAGCTCTTCAGGATGAGGCACAAGGTTGGCAAGGGCTTCTATTCAGTCAGACTGAAAGCGACGGAGTGGTACCTGAGTTGTGCAGATGCAGAGAAATGCCTTGTGTTGTCATGTTTATAGGGGTAGGGTTGGTTCATGTCTGCAACATATGTTAAGCGGTACATGCCGCTCGCAAACATGGGCTTGTCTAAACATGGGGACCCCGTGTTCCCACCGTTTTCCCCGAGGATCCAGAACCTGGCCCATCTTAGGACTAGGGGGGGGGGACCAGCCACATAATAGCCATCATACAAATGTCAAGGGGAATGACTGGTCCATCATTCTGACCAATCCCAGTCGTTGATCAAAATAGTCTGCCCAAGGCTGAAGTGCCCAGGATATCCCGGTTGCCTTGGGTGTAGCAGTTGCGATTGGAGAACCGCCACTTTTCAAACCCATCGTACGCGGAACGCGCGGTCCAGAACTGCGGAGATACTCGAAGCTTTGAACCCTTGAGCCCAGCACATGCCCCATCCCAATCCGGTCTGCTTTCTGTTTGCTACTCTGTGCTGTTTTCTGGAGATCACATGGCAACTTTATTGCCGGCATTTGGATGTCTGATGGCATTGTTGGCCTTTTGTGCCATTACGCATGCAGTGGTGTGTGGAATGGCGTTGCATGGCAACCAGACCATTATGGGCACACTGTTCGGATTCCAGAGCCTGGGTTGTGTGGCGCTCACTGTGTATGCTGGTGTGCACACTTTGAGGAATGGCAAGCCGAGGAGAAGGTGCACGTTCGCCTGGAATCTGCAAGATGGCACCGGAGAGGGCAGTGCAGCTGCAAGGTATTTGGGAAGCCATAGTAGTGATATTGACGCCATGGGTGAAGCACTTGCAGCGCAACGACGCACACTCTCTACCCCCTCGTGCGGCGCAATGGCGTCTCTGCAGCGCAGTCGCGGGTGGGTGTGGCTCTTCGTTCTCATCATTGGTAGCGTGGACGTGCTGTGGGCCTTATGTGGCGTGCGCTCTTTGTGGTTCGTGGCGACACTAGGCCACATCCCTCGAGGGACGGAGGGGCATACAGCTGCGCTGGCAGTGGGCGTCATTGTTTGTACTGTGCTGCTCAGCATGAGCCCTGGGCTGAGCGCTGCCACGTGGCTCGATCGGCACGCGCTCGTGGAGACCGGCTGCGCCCTGCTCCCCAGCCTCCTTTCGCTGGCCCAGCTCGCATCTGCAGGCGCACCCCCTCAACCCTCGCCGTGGCTTTCTTCTGCCAGCCACAGTCCTCCAGGCAGTCCTCTAGGCTCTCCTCTTTCCCCGCAAAGATTATTGCCAAGGAATAGTACAACGCAGGAGTTCAGCATGGTGAGTCTGAAGGACCGCCGCAAACGTCAGTCAATTCACAAGCCGCTGCGGTACAGTGTGTCGAAGCAGATCGCTTCTGGGGGATTTTCGGACGTGTTCCTGGGCCTGAGCCACGACACCGGGGAGCTCATCTGTGTCAAGCAACTGAAGACCGGGTTTGCGGAGTTCGACATGGCGGCCATGGAGACAGAGGTCAGCCTTTTGAAGCGCTTGGCCCATCCCAACATCGTGCAGTATCTGGGAACCGACCGCGGAGAGCGGTTCACCATCCTTCTCGGGTACGTGCCCGGGGGTTCGATCGCGCTCCTGCTGTTGGAATTTGGCGCCCTTGAGGAGGAGCTCGTAACGCTGTACGTCCGACAAGCCGTTTGGGGGCTGCAGTACCTCCATTCCGAGGGCATTGTGCACGGGGATATCAAAGGGGCCAACATTCTGGTCTCTGACAAGGGGGAGGTGAGGCTGACCGACTTCGGATGCTCATACTGCAGCCGCAGTGCTGACGCCAACTGCCTCGTGATGGGCACCGTACTGTGGATGGCCCCGGAGGTGTGTCGGCAGGAGGGCTCCAACTACTCGTCTGACATCTGGAGTCTTGGCTGCACCATTTTGCAGATGGCCACCAACAAAGAGCCGTGGAGCGAGAAGCAATTCGAGCACACCACCCCGGCCTTCTACCACATCGCCACCTGCCAGCAGCCTCCACAAGTGCCCGAAACCCTCTGCATCCCCATGCAGGACGTGGTGCGGCAGTGCCTCCAGCTGCAGGCATCTGGCCGTCCCACGTGCGATGATCTGCTGGTAACATCTTGGCTGGCACTAGATGTCGATGGGGCAGAAGATCAGGACTGCTGGCATACCCCGATGGGAAGCCCACGGTGGTCGCGCCTGCAGGCTGCACGCACGCCCAGGATAGTGCAACCGAATGCCCCGCGCTCACAGGGCAACTCACATGGAGACCTCCCGAAGAATGTTCTGCCCTTTCCACCCTTGCCAGGGGAGATTCCCGCCTCCAGGTCAGTATCACCGAGGTCCTTTTGGCCACCGTTGGGAACACCGATATCCGAAGATTTATTGTCCCAGCTGCAGCCCGCAAGTGCCCGCCCAAGAGCCGTTGCCATGGACTTAGGAACGACGTCTTATCTTGTGCCGGGGACGGAAGGCGGCACCATGCCCGACACTCATCAGAGCCGGACGGAGGATCCGGCAGAGCAATGGCCGCAAACCCCACATCGAAGGCCCGCCGCAGTCTCCCATATCTGCCCGCTCCCTGCGCCCGCATACGCCGTGCCCACGACGCCTCGCAGCATGACCCAGAGCCTTTCTGGGAGCCTCCCCTCATCCTCAACCACCCCTCATTTGCGCAGTTCATCCAATGAGGGCGCACTGCCCTCCCTGTCACACCTGCGCTTGCCAGAGTGCACGGTCAGACAGTCCACCCTGGCCACCGAGCAGTCCATTACCACCGCGCAGAGCCATGGCATGCCGGGGCAGGGGGGCAGCAGCACTTGGAAGGACAAGTTCGCCCAGCAGCTGAAATTCCTGCAAATCACGGCTGAAGACTGGGAGGAGCCGCTGCAGGCGGTGCTGCACGCACCGCGGATTTCGCCATCTGTGCACTCCAGTTCCTCCGGCTTTCTGACACACCACTCCGGGTACTCCGCACCGTTCTGCCTGGCAGATGGAGTCTCTGTGAGGTCGACTGAGAGCAGGGGGGGGCAAAGCGGTGATCACGGGCGCCCCATGCTCCGGCACAGTCCCGCGCTGCGGAATCCGGCAAGCAGGACGGCTGACAACATGCAAAACTTGGAAGCCGATGTGGCCTCGCGAAGCGTCGGCGGGCACCCTTCGGCTCGATCGGCCAACTAGCTGCAAATCCAGGCCATCGGCTGCAGGTGATCGCTCCGCACGGAGCGGCTGGCATGGCGGCCATACGCCAACGGGTAGTGTGCTGAAGCAGTCCCACTGCTGCCCAGCACTATGGCAGTGTGCTGAAGGAGATGCACTGCCCATTTGCTCCCGAGGAGTGTGGCATTATCCTGAAGTAGACCCAATGCCCGTTGCTCCCAAGCAATGTGGCAGTGTGTTGAAGGAGTCCCATTGCCCACTGCTGCCCAGCAGTGTGGTCGTACTGAAGGAGATCCACTGCCCACTACTCCCCAGCAGGTTGGCAGTGTACTGAAGGAGATCCCCTGGTCAGGGCTGTCCTGGAAACGTACACCCCAGGGCTCCATACTCAGGTGACAGGAATCCAGAGTCCAAATATACATCCCACCGCTGCAAGCGGCATGTGATCTGTGGATCACATGGGACAAATATATTGTACTTGGACTGTCAGCTTGATCCGGTCCGTTTGACCGAGCACTTACAAGGCAGACGTGAGTCTGAGGCAAAAAAAAAAAGGAAACGTACACTCCAGGGCTCCGTCGCCGCTGTTCATGTATCATTCATACCGCACTAGGCTGCACGTCCACTGTGGAAGACACCAGGTGACGGCGGAGTAGATGGTGCCTGCCAAAGCCTGAGGCCGCATGTGCAGAAACATGCTTTTTGACTTCAAAATGACCAAGCCTTGGGTCCAACACAGCGCCATAAAGCCGGAACAACCCGGCCGCTCAGTGCTTGGGAGCGAGGCCCCTTCAATCAATTTTCCAAAGCGAGCTGCATAGTGCTGTGGTTTGACACACCCGGAGCAGCCCCCCAATTCGGCAGCCGAATTCGCCGAATTGTTCTGCAACTTCGTTGGGGCTCTGGCACTTTGCCCCACAGCTGATTCTCTACTTGCACCTGGCCTGGCTGTGTAAATGCGGCTGTTGCATCCAAAGAAGCTCAGGCACATGGTGCCAACAGATCAACATGCATGGAACTTTTTTGTTGCGGTGCATGTTTCTTGGCTTATTACCCTTACCCTGCTGCGTGCAGTAAGCGCTCCCTCTGCCTCTTCTTTGCTTTTTTCTTTTTGCAGAATTTTGCATTGCATAATAAGAGGCACCGATTTGCATAATCGCCCCCCTCCTTGGCCTAGGCAAAGGAGCTCAAGCACACGGAGTCCTTCCGCGGCAGGTGGTGCCCGTTTGGCAACACAAGGCTCATGCACACGGGCTCCACAGCCAATCCCCTAATTCGGGCCTGCATTTCACTGGCCCCCAATTATGCAATGGTAGGAGTGCCATTCAGGTGGCATCAAGCAACCAGACCAGTCTAGCATTTAGTAGCCCCACATTTCCTCCCCCACCTTCTTTGTTGTGCAATATGTTCATGACATTCTGATTGTTGGCCCATACACAAGTCGTCATTGGGAATACTGCACGGCACTGCAACGTGCAAGTTTCCTTAGTCGTACAAAAGTCAGTGTGAACCAGCCCAACAACTTACATGGATGGGCATGGATGGTTGGATCTCTGAGGAACACCTCGGATACACGCTTATTCCAGGGTTGTTCCAGAGCACCTTCACTGACCTTCGTCAACAGAACACTTTTGCTGAAGTCGCACACTTCAAAGGTTGGCCAAAAAAAAGCATACCCAGTACGCTCGACCAGCACTGCCACTTCTGGGCACCTTGGGGGGCCCCCTTGTTGGCTGGGAATGAATCCCTTTGCCGACCTCCTGCCCACCAATCGCAGCTGCTGCTTGCTTAGCAGTCATGCTGTTGGCGTGGCCAGGCCATTGCTTAGTGGCAGGACTCCGCATCACCCCCCCCCCCGGTGCCTTCCCCAGCGAGTGCATGCACGCCTACGGGCGGACAAAACGCAAAAGGAGCGACACAACACGGAGTAAGAGAGGGAGGAGTCAATGACTGACCGATCAGAGAAGCCATGTACGTATAGACGAGCCCAATGTACATAGCAATGACATCGGGAGTGAAGACTCTAATGGGACTGAGCATCTACGGTTCCAGAACGCTATTGCCCTGCTGTAGACCCGCTCTATGCTGTTGAATGTGTTTGCCCCCCCCGCCGCCGCCGCTTGCTCTTGTGTACCTTCGACCGGCTTCCAGTTTCGGGCCTCTTGAATAAATTTCATCTTTCCCCCCAAGGAAAATTTTTCCGATGTCGGAGGGCGGGTTGGCTGCAGCTGGCAATGACCCCCTCCCCCCCCCCGCCCGCCCCTGAGGTCCACATTGCCTTCCTGATAGGGAAGCGGATCCAATGGGGATCAAAATCCTGCTGGAGACAGACCAGCACAGTCACTGGCAGCACCAATAGGAGTTCTGGCTAGGACAGCTGTACAAGCACACTGGAAGTCCAGCAACTCAGCCATGGCGTCGCCGGATTTCCGGCTCACTGATACCTATTTTGTTTCGCTTGCGGAAGAACATTTTATCTCCTTTTGTGACAACTAATCGATGCACTGTACTGTCATCGGCCAATGCTGCTAAAGTCATTGATTCTTTCACGCCTCATGCTGCAGTCCCCATTCTGCCTCTTGAACCCCCGCACCACCGCCTAGCAAGAAAAGCCTTGAGGGCAGGGCACAGACAAAACAGAAAAGAAGCCCGTGTGCTTGAACTGGAAACCATTGTACGTGAAACAGTGGAAAAGGGGTTTCAAGTTTTCATTGATGGCTCCTCTGAAAAGATTGAGGGCATTGGCAGATTGGGAGGCTATGGTGTATGTGGAGAATGGCGTTTCTTTGTTTGAGCACATGCCGCTGGGCATGGAACAAACAAATGATGCAGCAAAACTGATGGCCGCACTGTGTACGCTCCAGATGCATCGCATGGGGAAGATTGCAGTATGCTCTGACTATGAGTATGTTCTGCTGGGAGTCCGGGGCGCAGCAAAAGGATGGAAGATCAAAGGATGGGTGGGATCCTGTGGGCCAGTCAGCAATGTTCCCATTTGGGAGCTAATCCTCTCGGAATTAGAGAGGGAGGGTCGAGAGATCCTCTGGATCAAGGTGCCATCACATGTCACCATTGAGGGCAACAATGAGACCGACCGCCTAGCCTCGGTTGGACGGCACGCCCATCCACTGTACCCGCACACTACACAAAGAAGCCATTGTGCCAAGCACACCACCTCCTCCACACAAATGTGCCAGAATTGACCCATGCACACCTGTGTCCATGGATGTTTCCCAGCAGATCGACTGTTCTGTCGCCTCACCAGGGGTTCTTCTCCATCCGCTCCAGCCATGCAACTTTGATTTTGCCTGATCTCTGTGCCTGGAACGAATGTGTGAACAGTCACCGTTTTCTCGGGTGATGAGGCGGACTCCGGCGGCTCTGACACAGCCTCCATGGTGTTGTGGGCGGCTAGCTCAGATGGTTCTAGCACAGATCGTGATTGAGAAAAAAGAAATTTACCGCATTAGCAAGGGTAAGTCTTTACACTTATCGGCCATTATCTGTGCTTTAACCAGTCCTACGCTTTCTTGCCACTGTCTGCATGTTGCTGCCGGCACGTTTTCCTATTTTACACCCTCCCCACCCCATGTCCAGCCCCCCCCCCCCTCTTCCCCTCCCCCCCTTGTCCAAGCATGTGCAGCCGCAGCATGCCGCAGCATGCCGCAGCACCCGTTTTTTGGAGCTGCACATAGGGGTTTTGAAGCATGCCGCAGCATGCCGCAGCATCCATTTTTTTGAGTTCATGTGTCTGTCTGCCTTGTCTGCCTGCTCCTGCTCTGTTTGCACGGGAGACATTCTGCCTGCCCCATGTCTCCCCAGTTTGTTTTTATTTGTCTTGTTTGTACATGACTCACCGCCCTATATGTCTGCAGCAGCTGAGCGCTTCATCAAAGACAACGGGTATATCAATTGTGTTCACCTCCCCTGCTGGCCGCACTTGTTTGCAAAGGTGCCTGAGGCTGTTTTTGACGCCAGTGTACTAACAGAGCAGGCTGAATTCCACACAGGCTTGTCCAATTGTTGTTTGCACGGTCACCATTTTGGCGCACCAAATGGTATCGTTATCAGAAGGCAGCTTTTAAAAAATGGAAGGACGTTCATGAGCAATTGCCTGATGAACTGAAGCAACGACACAAAAAAGAGAGGTCAGCCCCTGTTAAGAGTGTTGTGCGCCCAACGGACATCAGGTGGGCCTCCCAGTTTGATGCATATAAATATTGGGACGACGAATGGAGGGCACAATGGGCAATAAAACGCCCACATACAGGAGGCACATGAAGGACACCATCCTACTGAAGACACTGAGCTGGACCTCCCCACTTTTTCACACAGCAGTCACTTTTCACATGTCTTTTTCTTTTTCCTTTCGATGCCTCAGTGGCGTGGCAGTCTCTGGCACTGCACGAGTGAGTGACAGACGTCAAATATACATCCCGCCACTAATGGTGGTATGCGACCCAGGAATCGCACGGGATAACATATGTTGTACTTACACTGTCATTACTGATCCGGCCCGTCTGGCCGAGCACTTACGATGAACTTGTGAGTCTGAGTCAAAAAAAAATATTGGGGGGGCGCATTTCAGCTTTTCAAAAGTTTCTGAGTGAAATGCTTCAGGACCTATCAGATCCCCCACCGACTGCTCAGGCACTGCTTGCATTATTGACTGATGCAGTTCGTTTAACAGCACTCAAGGTGCAGATTGCATTCACCTGTGAATCCATGCAGCCAATATGTGACCTAGTTCTGAGTTTTCAAAAGCAGACAGGTGGCCCAGTCAATCCTTTGGGTGCACTAAATGACATTCAGAGCGCACAGGCTGAGGTCATTCGTGGGAAGTTTCCCCCTGGCGTACAGAAATTGCTCAGTGCATGTCCAGCTCCACAGGCTACTGCTCAGAGCAAGGTTTGGCAACAGGCAGCCACAGTGATGTCCAGCAAGGTGGATAATCTGCATGCAAAGACTATCAAAGGGCGAGGCAAGACTCAGGCAGCAGTTAGTTGTTTCAACCCAGAACTACTGCAGACCAAAGAAATGATGTCTTATTCTGAGTTGTGTAAACACATACCCAATGTGCCACAATCTGAGTGGGTGCGATATATTGCTCTGCCAGCCCCGAGCCCTCTGCCGGATTCTACTGCAGCCAGAGTGGCATGGTGGCATGCCAAAAAAGACGATTTTCCTACGTTGAGTAGCATTGCTGTTTTCTTTGTCCGACGACCACGCTCTGCTTGCCATGTTGAGCGAACGTTCAGTTTGATGGGCCACATCCAGACAAAGGACCGTTTGCATATGGGCAACAACACTTTGCGCCATTTGGCTATGATGTATGTCAACAAAAACCCACTACAGACGATCCGGATGGTGAAAGTGATTAATTTGGCCCAACAGTGTTTTGCATGTTGTCTATTGCATGTGAGTTCAATTTCCCACAGAAGCGTAGGTACCCACATGTGCATGTGCAGGTAGAAGCATGCCGCAGCATGCTGCAGCACAAGAAAATTTTCCGAGGGACCGCACATGCTTGCCCTTGTCCATCCCCCCCTGGGGGGGGGACCGTCACTGGCTAGTTCCTGAAAAAAAACGTGTCAGGGTCATATTGCATAGAACTGCGCAACTGTGAGACCCTGTTGTCAGACCTCCTGTTCTGACCCATTGCACTCCTCAGACCTCTGCAAATGTTCCCTCAAGGCACTGTTGTGCCTTATGTCCGTGCCACAAAGGAGCCTGTGCCTGCTGTTGTGCAAGGCCCTTCTCCCCACGGTGATCAGTACAGAACCATTGTTTAGAAACCTGGTGCCACTGAAGTTGTGCATGACCGCGCTTCCGTCAAACGCGTGACAGCCGTGCGAACTACCTCACCACCCCCACGTCCTACAGAGGAACTTGGTGGCCCCAACATTTCTCAAACCTGCACCCAAACCCGCACCCAAACATGGAAAGCAGCCTGCAGCAAAGCCTGCTGCAGGCTGGCCGTCCATCCCTGTCGCTGACGGGGAACCTGTGCAGTTGTTCAAGACTATGTGGGTCCGCAAGAGGAAGTCCTACACTGTCCCTGTGCAGAAGTTCTACACTGTCCCTGTTCAGAAGAAGGGGTAGACAGAAAACAGATGAATGGATGCAGTGCATTGAGACTGTTGCTTATTTGCATTATGTGCATGGCGCCATCAGCATCTATGCATGCCACCGTCAGTCCCAGGCACTTGCGCAACCTACAGCAAGCAACTGACCGGCCATGAATTCTAAATAGTATGCACTGGTAAGTAGTTGGTTGGGAGTAGTGTCCAGCCCCCCCCCCCCCCCCCTAAGTGACGGTTCCCCCCGGTGTGGGGGACCCCACGCCATTTCCCACCACGGGTCCATGCATCCAACCACGCATCCAGGAGCCCCCAGTACGAATCCCGCGAGCACAGGTTGTACCTCACTTGAGACAAACGCCTGGAAGTCCCAGTTCTTTGTCCTGCCCCTACCATCCTTTCTCCCCCGGCATCAGGGAGCACAGGTTGTACCACGCATGTGACAAACGCCTGGAAGTCCTCAAGGCATACCTTGGCCCCTGTACATGCTTGTCTGCCAGGGAATCGGGTCACAGCCGCCGTCCCGGAAGGTTGGGGCCAGCGGCTGGTCGCAACTGTTATGCGGTGCCCGTACACGCCCGGGCTCACTACCACTACCACTACCCCCGGTGTGGGGGAACCGTCATCCCTGGGGGGGGGCGGGGCTGGACATGGCGGGGGGTACGTGTTTTGACACAGGAGATGCTTTCATAACCACACTCTGCATTATGTTGTTGAGCGGTATGCGTGGCTTGACACCTGGTCTTGTAGCCACATTGCAGAAGCGGATTGTAAAGATCCATTTAACAACGTACACCCCAGACTCGTTATCGAACACCTCATACAAAGCACGGAATCTGCAAGTGCTGGCGGAAGATTTGATTTCCACAATTCATTCCTCCACAATTCATTCCAAACATCTGAGGTCTGGCGATGCGGCACATACAGCACTGGGTCCATTTTTCTTAAGGAGGCTGATTTCTCTCAGCTTCCAACCCAGATGGAGGTGAGAGTGGTGAAGTCGAAGAAGTGAGCGCTGAAGTCGAAGTGCCGATGGCGCGCTACACAATTGTGCTAGTCCATTCACAAAACTGACAAGTCTGTGGACAGAGTGGGCAAAGCGACTGATTACAATTTCTCCGTCATTGCTCACGCTGATTGTGCTAGTCCATTCACAAAACTGACAAGTCTGTGGACAGAGTGGGCAAAGCGACTGATTACAATTTCTCCGTCATTGCTCACGCTGATTTTATTGACATCATCACTTTTTCGCTGTGCACGGACAACTACTGCTGAGCCAACGGTCAAGCATGGCGGCGGTTGTTTGCTGTCTGTATGAGTTGTTTCCTCAGTGCGCAGTCTGCTGACTTGTATTGTATCTGGGCGACCCGAAAATTGCTTCGCGGGGGGTTGGGGGGGTGGGGTTCCAGAAATGGGATTCCGTGCCGGGCCCTTTGTTTTGTGTAAGGACGGAGTTGCCACCAAAGGCACCGGAACACAAATTTTGGCCCGGAAAAGTTTTTTTCACGAAAAAAAATTTCCCCCCACATATGTGTAGTCAAAATGATCAGCGCGACGTGGGGATCATTTTCAGCCAGTATGTTGGGGTCGGACCCCCCCCCCCCCCCGGCACGGCAGGTAGGGCAGCCCCAGCCCAAACCCCTCTCCCGGCACGGCGACCAAGGAGGGGGGGGGCACATGGGCTTCCGTGCCATCCCCCCCCCCCCTGCAAAGCAATATTCTTCCCGCCCATCCACGGGCATTTACAAAGAGCAAAAGTGTGTTTTTTTTACAATCGGAATATTTCCGAATATTTCCAAATCAAAGGGGGAGTATCAGACGCGGTGCGCGCGCGGTACATGCGCGGTGCGGGTACTGGGGTTGTTCCGTAGACCCTTTCATCCAGAGCCAATCAGGGGGAATGGTAACGCCTCAGAGCCCAGCAGGTGCCATCTACAACTCCTCTCCCCGTAGACCATCTCCTGGAGAAGTTGTTCAAATACCTGACGCGGTGCACGCGCGGTGCGCGCGCGGTGCGGATACTCCCCCCAAAAAAAATATTCCGAATCGGTGGGAGACCCTGCACGGTTTCGCCAGTGGGGCTCTCTGTCCGCCTCTCCACAGGGATACTTTATCTGGGCTAAGCCAACAGGTCGCATCATGTCTGTCGCACAGTTTCGCGACAGCGTCATGGTTGCCTCCATGGGTCTTCGGGCTGCAACCGCCATGCGTGACGTGCCAAAATTGGGCTTAGCAAGAATTGAACCAATGCACTCGGGTTGTGAACCCGAGAGCCTTATCGCTACTCAGCGCAGGCCTGTTGCAAAAAAAAAAAAATTGGGCTTCGCAAGAATTGAACCAATGCCTCTGAAATCTTGAACCAGTGCATCTACCACCATGACTGCATCTGACATACCCCCCCAACTTGTGTTGGCAACTGTTGTACTGTTGTGGGACCTTCACCAACTGGGCCGCAGTTCTGCCACATTCAGTACATATGCCCTGGTGGGGTCAATCAAGTGGATCGTGCGCGTGCTCTCAAGGCTCGAGGCTGTGGTGGTTGCATCACCCAAGTCTTCAGAGTTGCCGGACATTACCCCCATGGCTTCGCAACCCCAAACGCTGGCACTGCCCACACAGCCCACTGTGGAGGGTACCACAGTTTGCCTTGACATACCCTGGCAATCCCCCCCCCCCCCCAGGGGGGAGACCGTCACTTGGCGACCATCCCCCCCTCTCAAGGGTGAAACCGTCGCACGCTATGGGGGGACATTTCAAGGCGGGGGGGGGGGGTTTGCATGTTGGGGCTTTGGGCAAGATTTGCATAATTTTGCATAATACTGCAACCACAATTCTGACACTGGTTCCACAGTTGGCACGCTGTTTGCTGCAGTGTTCCCTTGTGTCACAGCTGTTTGCCCTTTTCATCAATTCATCAATCCAATGTCAGATCTGCTACCACACCCATTGTGGGATAATCGTAGCACTGGACAGCTCTGAACCTTGATCCCAAGAGGTTATCTCGAGTGCTGTGAACTGAGCAGGCTACGCCAGCTCATCTTAGTCTGAACCAATCAATTCATCAATCCGATGGACATGTTCTTGCCCCCACCCCCCCCAGTCTGCTTCTGTGTGTCACCGTCCCCATCCCTCTCTGGTGCTGTTATTGTACCCCCCCCCCCCCTTGAATCATTGTGGTTGTTAGAAGCCCCTGTCAGGAAAATCACCTCAAAGAGAGGTTGTTAGATCAAGCGCAGGCGCGGGCGTTGTATACCCCCCTTTTTTGGGGTCATTCGCGTAGCATACCCCAAGGCATGATATTGGATGTCCAACCCTTTGTAAAATCATTATTTTGCCCAATAAGACCATCCCCCAATGGATTTTTTGATTTTGAGGCCTCTATCCCCTAAAACTGGATATCACTTTTTTGAGGGGGGGGTTGGGGGGGGGGGTCAAAAGTTTTCGCTCAAAAGGGTCCAAGCAGTGGGGAAGCCTAGTGCGATCACACAACCGCCGGTCGAATGGTAACGCAGCCGACGCAAAGTTTTCGGTCGGTGGTTCGAATCCCAGTCAGCCGACTGTTGGCGGGGGCGGTGGCGCCGAACTCACCCGACCTGGGTTCGAAACGCCGACCGAACAAACCCGGTCGGCTGCATTACCATTCGGCCACTACTTGGTGTGATGCGAAAGGTCTCCCCACTGCTTGGGGCCGCGTCTGCCACTGACAAAAAACCCAAACTGTGTGTTTCTGTCTGACCGACTGCTGGCCTGGCTAAGGGACTGATTGGCTGACTGTCAACCTCTCTTCGAGGTGCACTGCCGAAGGCAATAGAATTATCCTGCAGATGCACACCCCAGCGCACTCAAGTCAGTGTTGGAGTCGGCAAATCCAGCATGGACTCGGAGTGTGCATCTGGATGCACCTGGTCAACGGCACGGGCAACAGCCTGTCTCCAGGACAGCTGACCCTGGAGTAGTCAGACAGGACAAGTCATCCAGGGGCTCCGTTGACACAACCAAAACACGTTTGGGCCCACAGAGTGTCAGAATGAGCAGTGGCGAGAGGCCAATAGGCACCGCCAAAGGCAAACAATCAGATACCGAGGCGTTGTGCCAACCCCCAAACCCCCTTGTCCAAGCAACACTAGGCGTTGGTTCCGTCGATTTCTGGTCATTTAACGTTGGTAGGACAAGGGGGGGGGTATGCAACGCAACCCGCTGATTCTTCTCAGCTTTTAGTCTTCTGCGTGCTCCAGTAGCACCTTGGGATGCCTACAGGCATGGCAGTTCCTGCTGCATCTTCTGGTTTCGGATTTAGCTCGCCCAACCTGCGTGTCATGTCCGCTACCGCACTGAGCTGTGGGACATTCGTAGCACTAGACTGCTCTGATTCCTGATTCTGAGAAGTCTCTCTAGTACTGTCTGGTAAGAGGGCTTTGCCAGCTTGCCGAGGTCTGAACCAAAAAAAAGACTCATCAATTAAATGGACAGATTTGGGAAGCCACAGGTTGTCACCCAGCAACCCTCAGATGAGCTTGATGATACGACATTGCTGAGTTTATTGACGGTGACGGTGACAGTGATGAGGAACCAGATGCAGATGCAGCAGATGAAAAGAGGCCAATTGTGGAGGAGGGTGACAGTTGTACCTATGGACCGGACAAGGGGCATTGCTCTAATGCTTATCTTACGGCGCCTGCGATGTGCCCTGCGGCACACAATTTGGGTAATTATCCTGGAACAGAGCCAGTATAGTGGTAAGTGCACACATGTGTTTTTTATGTAACGCATATACCCCTATACAGCCTTTCCCCCCTGTTTTTGTTGCTTTGTTTTTTACCTTTTTTGGGCCTCTTCCCCACACAAATTGTGCATTTGTTGCCCGTCCCCAATATGGAATGGGCCGTGTATAAACTTTGAGTCCGCCCCGCTTTGGGCACTCCTGGGGAGGCAAGGGTTAGGTAGCATGGGGGCGGTTGCCAGCTAGGGCCCGACCCCAAAGCCCCCCCCCCCCCCACCACCACCCTCTAGGGACCCCAAAAAGGTTCTACGGAACAATGGGTTTTGTGGGTGCCGGAGGTAATCTGCTGAATGCAGCTAAACGAAACCTATGGCGGTGCGTAAAAGTGCTTTGGGCGCCAGATCGGGCAAGATGAGGCACTCTACAAATGTCGTTTGTTGCTCATTGAAGATCCCGCCCTCGAGCTCCGCCCCGACTCGATGTGGTAGTGCTCCACGGGCGACCGCCAGTGGTTACACAGTGCGTTCACACCGTTCTCATGCTCCTCGGTTGTTGGGGCTAGGGACACCCACACCCACACTTCGGTGTGCCCCTTGAGTTGCACTTAAGGGGGGTGTTGCCTGAACCGTGCGCGCACCGTGCGCGCACCGTGCGCGCACCGTGCGTCTTTTTGCGTATTCTGTGTCCACCAGATCCACAATGCCTGAATCTGAGCTGCCCTGGCTTGTCGCCGGACTGCCTGTGTACTACCACCGCTCCAACGGGGATAGGGTGTCGGCCACTGTCGTTGGCCCTTCTCCAAGAGGTGGGCATCGCGTCTCTATTCGGTACGAATTGGGTGGTGAAGAGGTCTTGTACGAGCATGCACCCAAGGAGCGGTTGGAGTTTGCAATTGTGACTGCTGAGAGCCCCGATTCCCCCCAATCTGTGCACCATGAGGCCAATAGGGGCTGCAAGGTGCAGAAAATAGGACCCTGGAACCTGTGACAAGCATCAGACTAAAAATTGAAGAATCCTGGTATGCCAATATGGACTGCAAGGTGCAGAAATCAGGACCCTGGGTGTGTTTCTATGGGGGCCATTCAACGGGGTACAAGTTGGGCAACCATCCCAAAAACATTGAACCGTGCGCGCACCGTGCACGCACCGTGCGCGCACCGTGCGCGCACCGTGCGACAACGCCCCCAAGGACTCCCCACAGCCCCTTTCTAGTTGAGGATATGGACTGGCCCCTTTCCAGTTGGGGATATGGATTGGCATGGTATTATACCATTTCCGAAGCCGAAGAACGGGGGTCACCCAAGATGGCAAGCCAAGTACAATGATGGCCACTCCTTCCTGCGGGGCCGTGGGGAGCATCCGTTTGCCCGATTGTACGCTTGGGCTGTGTGCCGTGAGGCATGCACCAAGTTGGGGATGAACTGGGAGGAGCGTATCTTCCGACTCTAGCATGGAACTTTTTTGTTCCGGTTTATATCTCTTGGACAGTGTATTTTCGAGCCAATTACCCTTACCCTGCTACGTGCAGTAAGCGCTCCCTCTGCCTCTTCTTTGCTTTTTTCTTTTTGCAGAATTTTGCATTGCATAATGGGAGGCACCGATTTGCATAATCGCCCCCCTCCTTGGCAAGGGAGCTCAAGCACACAGAGTCCTTCCGCGGCAGGTGGTGCCCGTGTAGCAACACAAGGCTCATGCACACGGGCTCCACAGCCAATCCCCTAATTCGGGCCTGCATTTCACTGGCCCCCAATTATGCAATGGTAGGAGTGCCATTCAGGTGGCATCAAGCAACCAGACCAGTCTAGCATTTAGTAGCCCCACATTTCCTCCCCCACCTTCTTTGTTGTGCAATATGTTCATGACATTCTGATTGTTGGCCCATACACAAGTCGTCATTGGGAATACTGCACGGCACTGCAACGTGCAAGTTTCCTTAGTCGTACAAAAGTCAGTGTGAACCAGCCCAACAACTTACATGGATGGGCATGGATGGTTGGATCTCTGAGGAACACCTCGGATACACGCTTATTCCAGGGTTGTTCCAGAGCACCTTCACTGACCTTCGTCAACAGAACACTTTTGCTGAAGTCGCACACTTCAAAGGTTGGCCAAAAAAAAGCATACCCAGTACGCTCGACCAGCACTGCCACTTCTGGGCACCTTGGGGGGCCCCCTTGTTGGCTGGGAATGAATCCCTTTGCCGACCTCCTGCCCACCAATCGCAGCTGCTGCTTGCTTAGCAGTCATGCTGTTGGCGTGGCCAGGCCATTGCTTAGTGGCAGGACTCCGCATCACCCCCCCCTCCCCCCCTTGCACCACCCCTACACCCCCTCCCCCAACACCTTCGCTTAGCTCACTTTATTTAGTTCTCACTCCAGCCCTTGGGGGGAGGGGGGCGCATGGCAGACGCACCAAAAAATTTCTGTGCCTGAGACTTCCAGTTTCGGGCCTCTTGAACAGATTTCATCTTTCCCCCCGAGGAACTTTTTTCTGATGTCGGAGGGCGGATCGGCTGCAGCGGGCAATGACCCCTTTGTCTGCCCTCCCACCCCCCCCCCCAACACCTGAGGTCCACAGTTAACTCAAGCGGGCCACTGCAGCACATCTGAGATGTGCTGCAGTGCAGCAGGTCAAACAATGAACTGAGAGTGGTGACGATGACCATATGCCTGTGTCACGGGGGTATATGCGAGTCCTGTATCCGTTGCTCATGGCCCTTGTCCAAGCACGGGCTTGTCCAAGCACGAAGACCCCGTGTGTCCGTTGTTTTGATGGGGTTTTCGGACCCTGGTTTTTGTGGTCAGAAATTCAATCCTTGATGATTGTGTGCTGATTGTAGAGGGAAACAGGGGCTAGGTCCTGTTTGTGATGGTTTCGCTTGCTCACAACAACATTTTGATTGGTACTGCAACCCATCGCTATCTGTCTTCTTGATTTCCCGCAGCACCACCCTGTGAATGCGAAGCCTGATTCTGATTCTGAATCTGATAATGATAGTGGCACTGATTCTGACTTGGAGCTCCTCACTTCTGACGATTCATCGCCTTGCTCAGATTGTGGACGATGAACTGCAGCTTGTATGGGCCAAAGCAGGGACCAAGCTGTACGATTTTGCAAACTCTGTGCCTGCAGGCAATGTGTGAACCAGTCACCGTTGTCTTTGGTGACGAAGCGGCTCTGACATGGCCTCCGTGGTGATGTGGGCGGCTAGCTCAGATGGTTCTAGCACAGATGGCAATCGAGAAAAAAGAAATTTACTGCATCAGCAAGGGTAAGTCTTCACACTTATTGGCCATTATCTGTGCTTTAGCCAGTCCAACGCTTTCGTGCCACTGTCTGCATGTTGCTGCCGGCACGTTTTCCTAATTTCTACGTGTTTTGACACAGGAGATGCTTTCATACACTCTGCATAGTGTTGTTGAGCGGTATGCGTGGTTTGACACCTGATGCTTCAGGCAAGGGTGGGTCCATCCCTTTGCATTGATGTATTCTAGTGGCAAGCCAACTACTACCCATGGCTCCATGGCGTAAGCAAATGAAAAAATTTCAATTGCTAAAGGTCCTACGATCTTGCAATTCTCCATTTCCTTGCTTTGTTTTACAGTGTTTCTGACATTCCACAAAAATCAGGACCAATTGAAACTAAAGTTAAGCAAATGATTTCAGTTTTGCCTGAGCAGAAACAGATACGGGACCAACAACTACTAGGGAGAGGGGACAGAACCCCCTCAGGAGGGGTCCAGATCAATGACGCAATTGTTGCGCATGTCCTCAGTCGGTGTTTTCAGGTTAGCTGCCAGTCAGCTACAAATTGCCCGCATGCCGCAGATCATTGTCTAGCACCAACAAAATAGGCACTGGATGCCTAGGCGCTGAGCCATAATTGTTGGCTCCATCATGCTCTTCTTGAGCCGGAACAAAATCATCAGTGTTGGTGATACAGGATGACTATTGCTGTGCATGACTGTGGCAGGGGTGCAGGGTTTGCCTTTATGTGACGACTGCGGTTCGGGATCAAGCAGAGGGGGGGGGGTGAATGCAAGCAAAACAAAGAACACCAAAAACAAACTCTAGAAACTCCTCATTGAATCCAAATACCTCATGCAGAAAAGCAATTGACAACAAAGCATGCAATACCACCAAGCCACACAAAAAGATCACATGTGAACCGCGTGAGCTCAACAACAAGACCAGAGCAATGAAATCATTGAACTAGGTCACAAATTTGGGATTTTTGTACACCATGTTGCCTCTTGAAAATTGGCCCATTTGATTCCACCTGAGGAGACATAAAAGCAACATCAACAAAGAAACAGGTAGGTAAAAAGGCAATAGAAATACCATACAGTGCACAGTGCATCATTATTATTATCACCTTTGTAGTGCCAGTGACTGTGACAGTGCACGGCTTGGTGGCTGTGAATTTTGGAAATTTTCAAACCAAGTGAGCAGGATTTCTCTGCATGTATGGCTTGGGGGGAGGGTAAAAGGGTACCAACACGAAGCATAGGGAAGGGAGAACGCGTTTTTGCCGTCAAAACTTGAAAACGAAAACTCGAAAATTGAAGCCACGCGGCGCCTTTTTCTCTGCGTTGGTGGGGATTTGAAGCAAATGAAGGTACCAATGTGTTCGGGGGAGCGAGGGGCAGGCAGCGGTATGTTCGAAACATTTTTTTTGGAAACGAGCACACAAGCACGAAACGACAACCCAAATAGTGCAATATAAGCGGAACGACCCCGGTTTTCATTGTGCGATGTTGAAAAAAATATTAGTCAACGGAATCCCGAGTTTATCTTTGGCCTGTGGAAAAGATGGCGCGCATGTGATCATTTTGGCGTTGTTTGCAAATCCGCAGGCCGAATTTGCCACGAATTCGCAAAATTGTTAATTTCACGGTGAATTCAAATTGAATTCGCCGCGAATCCGTATGTCCAACAGCAAAGGAGTCGCCTAGGTCGCCAGAGCTGTAGTGGAGGTGATGGACAGAATCAAGGAAGCTGAAATGGACAAAGAGGAATGGCTGAGAGACCTCACAGACGCCAATGGATTTGCTAGAGATGACTGTGAGCTGTTGAAGGCAATATTGGCCTATCAGTTTTATCCTTCTACTCAGTTCCTTGGCCATCGGATCTTGTTCCTTCTTCCCATCCACAGGCCTCGCACTGCGAGTGAACGTCACACTCGCTCCGGACCCAATCACCTTGATTTCAAAATTCTTATCCGTATACAGTGCATACGCAGCCATAACTCGCAAGACACCTTGATATGTAAAACCTTGGTCCTCAGACATTGTTGGGATCATTTCACGGACGATAAATTTCTCCACCCAGCATTGGCCATTCTCAATCCTAGATTTGCAGCATTTTAGCCAACAGGAGGCCATCTGCGGCCGACACGAACACCTCAAAGTAGATAGCCAAGAAATGTAATAGTTCTTTCATCAAGTCTCGACCCAGGTTCACCGACATCACGGCTCTTCTGTGCGGACCTCCTCCATCCAGTGAAGCCCTTAACTCACCAGGCTTGATGTCAATTTTCTGTGCATGGGCAGCCTCGGCCAAGCTAGGGGGAGCAAGGCAAAGAAAAATTGCGTCCAAACTTATTTGAAGAGGCCGTGGAGACTTTGCTGCCAGAGGAAGGGGTCCCAAAATGGATGGAAAAACCGGGATCTGTGTTTGTGCAACTCTTCAAGAACCCAGAGGGCCCTGAAGGTATTAAGCCGATCCAGTACTTGAGCAACGAAGTGTGGTGCACAATGTGGGACACAAAGGAATCCTATGCCAAGAAGTACCACTAGAAGGCCAAGGAAAGACACGGCAATGTAAACAGGGCATCACAATCACAGGGTCGAGGCCAAGGAAATAGCACAACTTGTCGATGGACCACATGCTTGACGGGGGCGCAAAGAAATACTGCAAGAAGACCAAGGCGGGGTACTTCTGGTTCATGGACTTTGAAGAGGACAAGTACTATGTCACGAAAGCTGGAGATGCGTAGAATTTGAACAACGACCCACCAAAGAAGTGCAGAGAGTGCCGTCGGGGGCACTGAGTGTGGATGTGCGACCTGGTTTGACGCGGCGCGATCTCAGGGAGCTGCAAACACTTGGGATCCCCGACGGACAAGGGAGGCCAGTGGGCGGAGGGCACATAAATGGATGAGACGTGCCCCGTGTCTAGAGTCGCTTGCTGACACAGATTGGGACCTTCTTGATGTGGATTATGATGTGTACAATGGAGAACCAAGAAAAGGAGAGGTCTCAGAAGCCTTGGCGGATGCGAGAATCGGACTATGTGGGACATATGACATCCTTGAGAGGATTCGGAACGACTACGTCCCAAACAGTGTGGTCAATCAGATTCGGAATTAGAAGGCAGAGACATTGTACCCTTTGCGAACGGCTGGTAAGGGAACTTTTGAATGGGGAGCAAAAATCACGCGAATATGGGTGCACAAAGGAACGATTCTTGCCGGAAACGACTATTTTCATGGAGTTGGAATGGTAGCTATAATGTCAAAAATTCTAAAAAAAATTGGCATCCGGGTGCCTACAAAAAGAAATGGCCCCATTTTGAGACGCTACGGTGCCACGGTGCGCTACAAAATGCCCTATTCCTACTGTGGGCGTTCCCTGTGTCTGCGGCGCCATTGGAAACGCAAATATGGTGCAAAATTGCTCGAAAATTGCGCCATTTTTGCATTCATTTTTGCGCACGCGCGCACCTCCACCATGTGCCGTACACCAGCTCCAGTACCCACAGCCACCAGATGCCATGGTCTAATGTCCGCATGTCCTAGGTACGCTGCTTGCGGCGTCCGAAACGTTGTCGGAAGACATGTACATAGTTGAGGTCACAAAGTGCCCTCTTGCAGGCACGCCGCGCCAATGGCCGCACTGTCACAGGTCCCTGTCCACGCATGGACCTCTTGGTGACATCCCACCCCTCTCGACGGAGGCTGTCATCTATGGCTGGCATCTATTTGGCGAAGTAAGCACGGCAAACGGGCAAAGAGGCACGGAATAACGGGCAACATGGGCCAAAAGTCAGCGACGTGCACATGTTCATTCAAAAGTGCGGTTCGCAAAGGGCCTGTCCACCCCCTGACAGGATTGTGTAAAAAATCCCGCCAAGCAACGCTGCGAGATGGGCTCCTCCATGCACCGTCGAGTGTGCAAAAAAAAATGTTGGCGTGGCGGTTGCCTACCGCACTAGAAGGCCCTCTTGTATATGCTTATGAGCCTTGGGTCAACACCTCGTGCCCAAAACTGTCATGAGAACTCTTCGAACTACTAGACTCAGCGAAAAAAAGTATTATGTGTTTGTGAAGCCAAAGAGTACCCAAAAGTACCCTCCCCCCCTTGTCTAAGCTATGTGGTTATGACCATGCGCCTGTGACACGGGGGCATATTCCTTTGTCTACGACGTAGATGACGAAATGGGCGCTTCTAGGGGTCGGGAAAAACACCCTTGCTTTTACGACGCTTCCGGGGGTTTTTGAGGTGGCCCGACGCACTCGCGCATGAGTTTTCATGCGATTCATCCATTTTCAAGGAGAGAAGCACTTTGCATGTTGCCTCTGCCTCTGCTTCCATCGTTCTGAGCGTTGTACAGGTGCCGCGCGTTGGCCGCGTTTTCCGTGTTCCGCTTCGGTGCTTCCGCCCGTGCTTCTGGAGGTACGCTTGCTGCGTTCGCCGCGTTCTCTTCGTGTTCCCCGTTGCCCCAGAGGCCCTCTTCTCGCAAAATGACCACCCCGCTGTACCCCAACAACTGTAAGCAGTGGCTGAAGGCTGATGGAGCGTTGGAGAAGTGGAAGCCGAAGGAGGCAGGCCAGATGAGCTTCGTTGTCTTCCAGCTGAAAGCACAAACATGTATGTGCCCGCAACATGCAACCTTCGTTGTCCTTGTTCGTTTCGTCCGTCACATGCTTACTCGACATTGCCCCTTGATTTGGTTCCCCATGCTTCTGCTCTCTTGATTGCATTCTTTTGTGCACAGCGGGGTACTGGTGCGGGTGGGTCGAGCAGAGGGCCAAGAAGCAGAAGAAGCTGCCGGATGGTTGGGAAGACGGCAAGGCCTTCTACTTGACCACGGTGCAGCTGTATCACGTCAAGGTGCACAAGGCCGCAAAGAAGGGGGCCCTGCCCCAGGTCTGCGACTGTCGCAGCAAGCAAGATCAGTGGTTCAAGTACAAGAGGGTATGTCAATGCGTTGCACGTGTGCCTCTAGTTGCAGGGGGGCCTAGGCTGTGTTTTCTGCGTTCATGACGTGCTGCATCATTGCCTCCGAACGCGCTTCTGGGAGCGTTCCGCGCGTTATCCGCGTTCTGCGCGTTCCGGTTTCTTGCCTCCACCCCTGCTTCTGGATGCACGTCTTGCGTTATCCGTGTTCTGTACGTTCTTTTCAGCTGCAGAAGGACCGGTTTTGGGCCTGGGCGGAGGACACGCCGCAAGAAGAAGAGGAGGAGGAGGAGGAGGAAGACGACTCCTCCAGCAGCAGCAGCAGCAGCACCAGCAGTGCCAGCGCCAGCGCCGCCAGTGGAAGTCAGCGGGCGCCCACTCCGGAGAAGAAGGCCGCAAGGAGTACCGTTTTGGAGAAAGAGAAGGAGAAGCACAAGGAGAGTGAGAAGGACAAGGAGAAGGAGCCAGAGGCAGAAGGAGAGGCGATTGGGCAGCAGAAGAAGGAGCTGGCAGCGGCGGCGCAGGACGTTGTGGTGGTGGAGGGTGCAAAGGGGAAGGAAGGGAAGGCCAAGGAGGGGAAGCCGAAGGGCAAAGAGAAGGGCAAAGAGAAGGGCAAAGAGAAGGGGAAAGAGAAGGCGGGCGCAGTGGGCAGCGTGGGCTTCAAGATTGAAGGAGCGGTGGGGCCCCAGAAGTCCATCCCAGCAAGGACGACGCGCTTCGAGCACTACAAAGACAGTGCACAATACGCAAATGAGCTGCAGGTGTTCTTCACGTCCCATGCGTTGTATTTTGCGTGCCTCCGACCATGCTTCTAGAGGCGTCCACCGCGTTATGCGCGTGATCCGCGTGCCGGTTCTCTGCTTCCGGACATGCTTCTGGAGGACATTTGTGTGTTTTTCGCGTTCTTCAGGTTCTGGAGTCCGGACTGGCGGACTATGGGGTGACGCTGGGACGGCTGGAGAAGCACTACCGAGTGTGCTTGAGCGCGGACGCCAGTGGTCGGAAGGATGCTGCTGCTGCCACCCTGCTGCACAGCCAGGTGCGCCCGACCGCGGTGCAGGGTCTGCTGGCCTGCGGCGTCAAGAACGCGCAATCCGCCTCCGCCGCCCGTGAACACTTGGACCGCGTCTACCGGACGTCGGGGCACCGGCAGGCCACGGATGGGATCCTGAAAGGGATCTCCGTGTGTACTGGCTGCGTGGAGGCCCCGGAGAGGCCGCCCAGCGCGCTCGTGGGGACCGAGGCACCGGGCCCGGAGCTGCAGGGGGTGCCCTTGGCAGCGCTGAAGGGGCAGCACCCCCTTGGGGAGCGGAGGCGACCGCCGCCGTCCCTTGCGAGCCTGGCCGCCGAAGATCTCGTGGACATGAGCACGGACGACCTCAAAGAGAGATACAAGAGAACGGTCACAATGGCCGGGATGATGGCGTATACCCTCACCGAAGACCGCGAGGAGGAGCTGCCGGCGACGGGCGCGTGGACGATGATCAAGAAGAGGGAGTTGGCGTCGCTGCGGGTATGCTGCGTTATGTACGTTATGTACGTTCCGGTTTTTTGCCTCCGAACGCGCCTCTAGAGATGCTTCCGGTTGTTCTGCGCGTTCGCCGCGTGATCCACGTTGCCGAAGTCATGCTTCCGGACGTGCCTCCAGGGGTAATAATCCTCGTTCCGTGTGTTTTCGTTGTAGATGGCAGCAGATTACGGGGACGCTCGGAGCACAACCCAGTTGCGTCCGCCACCCCCGTTTGGGTACCCCCATCTCCCGCGCCCGGTCCAGCCCCACCACCACCACCATCACCCCTACGGACACCACCATCAGCTGCAACCCCAACCCCAACCGCGGATGTTCGAGCCGGAGCCGGAGCCGTACGTCAAGATGGAGCAGGAGTGGGAGCAAGAGTGGGAGTGGCGGGGCAAGCAAGAGTACGTGGATCCGGGAGAAGCGGAAGGGGAATGGTGGGAGCAGTATGAGCGGCCACCGACGCAAGACGAAGTACAGGAAGAAGAACCGATGCAAGCCGAAGGTAGGGCCATTGTGTGTTCCATGTTCTGCATGTCCCCCTAATGTGATTTCGGTCATGTTTCCAGAGGCGTCGGCCGCGTTTTCCACGTCATCCGCGTCCCGGACCGGTGCTTCCGGTCACGCCTCTGGGGGCAGTTGCACTGTCCTGCACGCTTTTGGCGTCCCTTGTGCAGAACCCCGCGCCGACAGGGACCGCAGCATCACGCCGGTGGAGCACAGGAGGTCGCCGATCAACGTGAAGGTCGAACAGAAGGTCGAACAGACTGAGGAGGAATCCGCCGACGAGAATGTTATGCTGGAGGTAGGTGTGAGTTCGTCGTTTGTCGCCGTTCACGTTCCGCGCGTTGCGTCCCTGTGCCTCCGACCATGCTTCTAGGGGCGTTCGCCGCGTTATGCGCGTGATCCGTGTCATTGTTGGTTTGCTTCCGCCGTGCTTCTGGAGTCAGTCGCTGCGTGATCGACGGTATCCGCGTTCTTTTTGCCATTCAGTAACGCCCCAGAAGAAGATGCCGGCCGTCGGAAGCGACTTCGAGAGCCCGGTGACTTGGCCAACGCCGGGTTCAACGCAGTCCACGGCCTCCTGGCCGGATGCCGACGAGGCCGTCGGCCGTAAGGCCTCCCAGCCCCACCCGGTGGCGCCCGCATGGGCCATCCCAACGCCAGCACCCCTAACCCAACAGCCCGCCCACTGGTGGCAACGCGGTGGTGGCGGTTCGTGGCCTGCCCCTTGGACCGGCCACAAACGACCCCACAGCGCTGTGAGTTGATTATTACACATTACATGGCGGGAAGGGGGAGAGAAAACATTAACGGATACACGGTTTGATTGGAAAAAGAATTGGTGCCGATCTTGTCCAACGTGTGGTACGCTGCGCGGGGCCCCCTGCACCACACGGGCCGGGAAATCCACCCCCTCGTTGCTGCGTACCGCCAACTGGCACGGGGGGTGGACTCTGCCAACCAGATGGCGTTGCAGATGCGCCTCTTGGGAAGGCAGATGTCCTGGTCGCAAGCCGTGCGAGGCTTCTTGCTGCGATACGCCGCGGCCAACGCGTTTGCAACCTGCCGCGCCCTAGAAAGGTGCCGTGGCACGGATAGCATGTGGGAGTGGCAGTGGGCCCTCCTTCGCCGCCGGTACTGTACCGATGCGCAGCCGCGACGCAACATCCACGTCCCCGTTGCCGGCGCCCAACGGCGCACTTGTGCACATTGCGGCAAAGGCCGCACACAATACGTGTGTAGCGGATGCCCGGACACCCCGTTGCATGTGCAATGCTTTGCACCCGCGCACGGGGTCACTACAACGGGCACGGAGGACGCCGAGGGAAGCGAGCCGCCCCTTAGCCAGGAGACTCAAGAGGGGGACGCCGGGGAGGACGACCCGGAAGCGGACGGCGAGGACGAGGAGGAGGCGGATAGCGATGAGGAGGAAGAAGAGGAGGAAGCGGAGGACGCTAGAGGGAGCGTAGAGGACGATACGTTGGAGAACTTCTCCTTCAGCGTGCAGTAGACGGGGTGGCGGAGGCGGCCGTGGTGGGATCGAGAAGGTCATGGCCGCCAAGCCTCTGCCATCCCCACCCATGGGGACCAGTGCGAAACCTGGGGGGGACCAACCGCGTAGGCTGGATACCCAACTGTGAGGACGCGGCCCCCCCAACATAGGTGTGCTGTGTTTTACGCGTTATCCGCGTTCTGCGCGTTCCGGTGCAGTGCTTCCGCGCATGCTTCTGGAAGCGTTTTCCGCGTTCTCCGCGTTATCCGCGTTCCGGAGCGTTCTGGAGCGTTATCCGCGTTCTGCGCGTTCTCCTAGCTTACGGGGATAACGTACTAGCAGGTATGGTGAGTGGAAGCCCAAAAATGGCGCTTCTGTAGACAAAGGAATATGCGAGCCCAGTTTCCGTTGCCTCATGGCCTTGTCTAAGCTACGCCCTTGTCCAAGCTACAGTAGGCGTAGGGACCGTATTAATTTGGTACCTAATTTTAATTCGGTACCAAATTTAGTGCAACCACATAAGACATGGGTTTGACGAGTTTGCCGCGTACATAGGGTCATGTACACCTTTGTTGTGAGTGTTTGCCCACTTGAACCCACATAACTCTGATTTTGGGGGTATTTGTGCATTATATTCCCCCTTCTTGCACTAGCTCACCATGCAATCTTCTCTTTTTGAACCCGGACGCCTGGTTATTTTCACACGTTCCACCGGTGAGCGTGTGGATGCCACAATGAAGGGACCATCGGAGAAGGGGGACCAATTTGCGGTGTTGGAGTACATGAAGGCTGGGCAGGTGGTCACACACCCTTGTGCCCCCCTTCAAAAGATTGAGTTCTTCATTCGGTCCCCGTCCCCTTCCCCGGAACCAACCTCATCATCGCAACAAGGGTTTTCAAGCCGAACATTTATAGGCTTCTCATGCTTCATTGCTTGGGAGAACATGGGTGTGAACCTGAATTTCCATGTTTCAATCGCTTTCTTGTGTTTGCATGCCTTTGGGAACATGGGTGGAGGTTGAGGTGCACTCTCACTATGCGCTCATTTACGTGTGTGTCGGTAGTTGTATATGTCGCGCGCAAGCTACGCCCGTGTCCAAGCTACAGTAGGCGTAGGGACCGTATTAATTTGGTACTTTGGCGTAGCTTAGACAAGGGGGGGGGTAATGCATTCATTGTTGACATGAGAAATTGAATTGAAGCGTGCCTACTGAAGCCTAGAAGGTCACCACTTCCCTCGATGGTGGAAATACGAGACTATGAAAAAAATGAGGTGGACACGACAGGTGTTTGGGACCACGATTGACCTTACCAAGTTTTATTTGTCACTCCGGATGCTGTAGGAAGTGCGGGACTTGTTCCGCTTGGACAGAGCTGAGTTCCACTCACTGTCGTCCGGGTGGAATTTTTCACCCTTGATTGCCAAGGATAACTTATGACAGTACATGAGCAGGTTCTCAGGTCATGACTGTCTGGTCTAGGACGTTCCTCTTGCGGAACCAACAACAAGGGGAGCTTGATGGGATCGGACATGCATCTAGGTTGGTAGAACACTTTGGCTTGAGCTCCGCAAGTGTTGTGGGAGATCATACTACTACGCTTGCCAACATGCGCAAATTGTATGTGATCCCACGTGTAGTAGCTCAGAATATGATTCTTCAGAGAGTTTTCACCTTTTTATGGTGGTCAGGCACCCTTTTGCATCTCTACTGGGTGAAATAGGAACTGATGTCTACTGATGCCCTCTCCCGTCTACCTGAGGTGAGCCTAGCTGCGATCACCGATGCTACAGTTGACGCCTCGTCGAAGTGGAAGGTTTTGATGCCAGATGTGAAGAAATTGACCCACGTGGGATCAATACGTGTGGAGGCACTACACTCGGAGGTTAGGGAATGCGTTCTAACTACTAGGTTTGTGCAGACGGAGGTTCACACAGGGCTACCCCATGTCTTGCCACGGCGGTTGCGCGCACCCTTGGCGTCATGTCGCCATGGGTCAAGTAGTTGAAAGGTATGAGGGTACAACGTGGTTTTCAAAGCCCATGTATGTGCCTACCCTCACAGCTTTGTACTTTGTGTCTTGCCGCGGAGGTTTGCACACTCTTGACGTCATGCCATTTTTTCAATTGTGAGGCCACCCTCTCGGTCTCCACGCCTAGGCGACGCCGGTCCGTATCCACCTCGGCCAGCGAGGCACAAGATTACCATCATATCCATGCAAGGGCATCCGCTCTGGATTGATCGGCGTAGAGGAGCCCAGCATAGAGGAGCCCGGCACGTCCAACATGCCGCAACTCCCGGGCCCGCAAACATTGTGCTTCTGGCCCACCGTCGCCCTGGGCTCACGCCCAAAGTCGGTAGCCCACAAGCCATAGATGGCCGAAGCGAGACCGTGGAGCTGGGCCGCTGTCCCACCGCCCCCCCCCCCCCCTTTTCAAAAGTCACTGGAGCAGCTTCGAGATGCCAGAGTGCAGCCGCGACAAGGGGAAGTACAAGTTCATGGGGGATTGAACGCATGGTGGCAAACACACACGGAGTGCTTCACTGAAGAGAGATCAGCCAAAAACCACAGTTGGCATAGGGAAACGGAATCACGCCCGAAGCGCCCAAGGCAGGCAGGCCCGAGAGTGCTTACAGGAGTGCAAGATCTGATTGCAGAACTGGTGGCAAAGGGCTACAGGATTGTGTACACGGACGGGTCGTCAAAAAGACTGGGCCACAAGGACATGCGCAGGGCCGGGGGCTTTGGCGTGTTCGCAGCTGAAGATGATCAAGGACCAGAGGTACGCTTGTGCGGCTACGTACCAACAGGCCACATGCAAACAAATAACGGAGCGGAGCTTTGGGCAGCTGTAGAAGCCCTACAGGGGTTCTGGGTGCCAAAACTGGCAATCCTCACCGACTCGCAATACCTGCAACTGGGAGCGACTGGCAGGGCTCAGCAGTGGAAGTCAAAGGGATGGACAACCTCATCTGGTAAGCTGCAGGTCCACGTCCCAGTCTGGGAAATGCTGCTCCAAGAAATGGCGACGCCGGGAAGAGAAGTCAGGTGGGAGCATGTCCCAGCTCATGTCAACGTGCAGGGGAATGAGGTGGCGAATGGATTGGCGATGGAAGGCATGTGTTCGAGCCCGCTGTGGTCTCAGCATGTTGCTCCAAATTCATCATCAGGGTCGGAATCTACAGTAGGCTTGAGAGGAGGATCGGGATCAGAGTCAGAGGACACCAAGGCACTCTGGTCATCCTTGGGTATGGTACCCATGGATAGTGATGAGCTGACAGGGGAAGCATCCGGGGAGCCAGCGCCACGTGAAATGGGATCATACGCCTCAAGCAGTACAGAAAGTGAGGACATGAGGACAGGACACACACACCAGGGAGGTTTGTTGAATGAACTGTCAGCAGCGGACACACTGTCCTTCAGCACAGATGTGAGCAACACCAGGCGGCAGCGCAAGAAGCGAAGGCCCAGGAAAAGCAGGAACCCAGGACAGGGTCGATAATGACAGAACCTGTAGCCCCTGCATACCGGTGCGGACATTTCACAGGTTTCAAGCACAACAATTCATGCATGTCTGAAATATGCGTTCAGACGCAGAGCTTTTCGTCACTCGAGCCGCGTCTTGTCGCGGCGAGCAGCAGCACACAGAAGAGACCACCAAGCAGCTGAACTCCGCGTCCTGTCGCGGACAGGCACCCAGGCGTAATGCCGCCTGGAAGCACACTGCAGGAGAAGGGATCACGTCAGCAGCGGCGTGGCCCATACACACACATCCAGCCAGCACCAAAGAAGGTCAAGCCTCAGCAAGAACGCCAGCGTTTCAAAGTGCAAGCACTGAGTCAGCTAGACGCCATTGCGAATGAAGGACTGCAAGCAGTTGAAGCAGAGCTGACCACAATGGCCTGGGCCCGCAATCAGCAGATCTGGCTCCGACTGGACCAACCACATGACACCAGGATGCACTGCGAGATTGTGGACAACCATGGGGAACCATTGCTGATGAGCAATCAGGAGCTCTACTCGGTGATGGTCCAAATCAACTGGACCCTGAAGTCTGAGGCTTTGGCGAACATGCAGGTCCAGTGGCGACCCAAAAGTGCAGGCAAGTGGCACCCGTTCTAGTGGGAGGCGATCCTCCACTGTTCAACGGCAGAGGGACACAGAGCGGTGCCCTCCTCGGTGAGCAGAACTGGAGATTGCATGTATGTGTGGCTGGCAGGCCGAGCGGACCTCTTGCGGCTGTTCCAAAGAACGCTCTTCAGGCAGGCGGACCCGGTACCCGGGGACGCTGTGCGGTTCCTCTACACACTGCTGAGCACACCCCCATGCGAAAGAAGATACGCATGACAGGGGATGACACACAGGGGGGGTAGGAAAGAAAGATTGGAGCGCGTGGTGCAGATACCCAGTCGTCGTGGCCCAATGGATACACCACACCTCTTCTGTCCTGTAGAGGATGGTTCAAACCCCGGGGGGGATAGAGATACACTGAACGACCCGACCCCCCCTTTTTTGGGCGAGAGGGAGGGAGAGAGAGAGAGTAGGACGCGGTCGGAAAGGAACTGAAAGGAGCAACAGAGAGGAGAGAGAGAGAGAGTGGGGCACAGGAGAGAGAGCAGGAGAGAATGGGAGGGAGAGAGTGGGAGAGAGACCCACAGAGCAAGGGTCGGGGGCTAACCGGCGCAAAGGGAGGGTGGTGGGTTTGAGCTGACCAGGGTGTATGGGACGCCAAGACAGCACAGAACAATCAAATGGTGAAATAACAGTGCGCCATTGCGCCCCTGAGCCACAGGCTCGACACGTCGTTACGTGTTGAAAGGCCGAAGCATGACTGGGGCTGCGAGAGTGCGGCCCATGTGAGGAAGACGGAAGCAAGTAGGCATGAATAAGAGGGTAGCATGCGCATGCATGGTGTGGAGCTGAAATGGTATGCGCCACATACGGCACAGTAACGACCTGTTAAGTTGCCTGACAGCCGGAGCACTTGCTGAAATGTTGAGACGCCTTTGCGCCACCAAAGGCGCCTTTGCGCCCCCGAGGCTCGAGTACGACACGTCCTCACGTGCCAGGGAGCAAGTGCATGACAGGGGCACGACCTGCAGGGCAAGGGTTAGAGACTAACCGGCACCGTGGGTGGGTGGTGGGTGCGAGCTAACCTCAGTGTCCAGAGGGCCAGAGCCAATGCACAGTCAGCAACCACCTGGTGTGGTACAAAACTGGTCTACGCTGCAGTGCAGCAAGCAAAACACTGAACAATGTGGTTATGACCATGCGCCTGTGACACGGGGGCGTATGCGAGCCCACTTTCCGTTGCCTCATGGCCCCCTCCCCCATGCGCCACCGGAAAAGACCGAAAACCACCGTGAAGGGCACAGGGAACCGAATCAGGCTGAGACGATGAGCCAGCGTCAGAGCAACCCTGAAACGCAAAAAGAGCCCCGCGTCTTGACTGCGGTATCTCTGCAGCATTTCATAACTGCAAATGCCAGAACGCTCAAATCTCGCGTCTTCGCGCAGAGGAAACTGTTGACGTGAGCCCCGCGTTTTGTCGCGAAACACGGCAACAACACAGGTAAAGCTGGGACACATGACAAATGTGGAACCCTCGTTTGTACTATATGCCCTACTTCTTGATCCAGGTTGTTGCCTCAGAGCTCACTTTGTACTCATCGAACTTGTTGAGCCTGGACAAAAAAAAAGCAACAACACAATCCAAGCAGCAGCTGTGTGCTGTCTTAAACTCCGCGTCCTGTCACGGAGGAGCTGGCTGGCGTGATCCCGGCCACGAAAGCCATGGGAGACATGGGAGAGGTGGCGGAAGCCGCAGTATCGACACGGCCCATACACACAAGTCAACCCGGCTCCAAAGAAAATCAAGCCCCCGCAAGCACGATAGCGTCTCAAAGTACAAGCACTGAACCGGCTGGACGCCATAGCGGAGGAGGGGTTGAGGATCATCAACTCGGAGCTGGACACTATGGCCTGGGCACAAAATCAGCAAATCTGGCTTCGACTGGATCAACCTCACAGCACAAGGATGCACTGTGAAATTGTGGACAATCACGGGGAACCATTGCTAATGAACAATCAGGAACTCTACTCGTTGATGGTCCAAATCAACTGGACCTTGAAGACCCGGGCCCTGACAAATATGCAGATTGAGTGGCGACCCAAGAGTGCTGCCAAGTGGCACCCGTTCCAATGGGAGGCGATCCTCCACTGTCCAACGGTAGAGGGCCACGGGGCGGTGCCATCCCCAGTGAGTAGGAATGGAGTCTGCCTGCACGTGTGGTTGACGGGTCGAGCTGATCTGATAAAGGCTGTTTCTGGAAAACACTCTTCAGGCAGGCAAACCCGGTCACAGGGGATGATGTACGGTTCCTTTACACGTTGCTGAGCACGCCGCCGTGCGAACGGCGGTGCGCCTGAGTTGTACCGGCAAGCAGAATGGGGGGGGTAAGACGAGGCAGAGACACAGGGAAGAGAGGGACAGAGAGAAACCTGTGGGGAGGGCGAAGAGGAAGAGAAACCCCCTTGGGAGGATAAGGAGTAAGACAAACCCCCTTGGGAGGGAGAAGAGGACGAAACTCAGAGAGAGAGAGGCCCGCAGAGCGAGAGGTCAGTAGGAGAGAGGCCTGCAGAGCGAGAGGTTAGAGGCTAACCGGCGCTGTGGGAGGGTGGTGGGAGTGAGCGGACCCAGATGCCCAGACAGCCAAAGCACATTCAAAAGCCACCCGGAGTGGCACATGCGAATCAACAGTTGGCACCGAACTAGTCTGCGCTGCAGTGCAGCAAGGCAAAACATTGAACTGAGTGTGGTGATGACCATGTGCTTGTGACAATGCACGCCTAGTATCTGTTGCCTCATGGCCCCATGCGCCACGGGTCTGCCAAGGGCGGCATGGTATTTGCCCCCCCCCCCCCTTGAGGTCTGCGGGGGCGGCGGTGCTGCAGGGGGGCGTTGATGGGAACGATCGGAGGGCTTGTGCAGGGCTTTGTGCCACTGTGGGGAAGGGGTGCCAAGACCAGTGCACACCGCCGCAGCGGATGCAGGGGTACGGCCGGGGGGGGCGGGCATCATAGATGTCCCGCCTTGGATTCTGTCCTTACAAGCATAAACAACTCAGACACGTGCTCCATCATTGGACGGTGTGCTAGCTGTGGGTACAATATTTTGTGAGTGTCCGTGAGTGTATGGAAACAACTCGTTCTATAGGGTAGGCGGGCGGGTAGTGATCACCCAAATATAAAAATATTATATGATCCAAAATGGAAGAATGGATGGGAAATGTGGCGATTCCCTACCGTGAATCCATGAATTTCCCTCCCTGGATTATGTCCCTACAAGGAAAAACAAATTCAGACACATGCTCCATCACCAACCGCGCCCACCCCGCCGGGGACCAATATAATGCCCACATGTGTAGCTTGGACAGGTATTAGAGTACATTCACTATAAATGAAGTCGGGGAATCTCAAGATTGACAACATGTGTCGTGGCACGTGGAATATACCACGAGGCAAAACTGGCCATGCATATCGCCTTACACAGGGTGGGGTGACTAAAAGAGCGTACAAACCAGGCACTGCATCTCCAAGAATAGGTCCATCTGGCGAAGTATGGTCTGTTGAAAGTGTACACGGTTTTGCCGTCTGGCATGGCGGTGACCTACCGCACTGGGGAGCCCTCCATCCACCGCACTTGCGCCCTAGATTTCTGCTCCATGCCCCATTCTGCGGGGCCCATTGTATCTTCACCAATCACCTCTAGGCAGTCCCTTTTTAGGTTCGCCTGATGGCGTGGCAGTCACCTGCCGCACTAAAGAGCACTCTTGTACACGCTTATGAGTGTTGGGTCTGTGCCCTGTGCCTTGCACTGCAGGGATCCGCTGCATCATATGCTGGAGTGAGGCCCGCTTACTGGGAGGTATCTTGAGAACTCTTCGAACTCTTGGAGTCAACCAAAAAAAAATATGGTCTGCTGAAAGTGCCTCGGTACGCCTATGAACCATATCCGGCGTCCTTGTGCGGCATAATCTCGTCTATGCACATGGCCGAGAAACTCCAACTCCCGCGCCCCACTGTCGGCCCTGCGCCATCACCACTAGGGTAGGCAAGGGCGACGACACTCAGCCTGGACAGCGGCGTGAGACTCCTTCGCTGTGCTACACATCATGTCTGCCGCGGTGTGGTCCGAGACGGGGCATTGCGTGGCACCATGTTGGTGTGATATATATGAGCTTGTGTGGGCCCGCGGGCTCGCACATGGCTTGGGCGTGAAGCCTTGCAGCGTTGGCGTGAAGCCCACCTGTTCATGTTGTCTACAATATTGTGTTGGTGCGCTTTGTTTACGTGTGGGCCCGATAGCTAGGTGTGCTGCGTGGCCATTCCTTGACTTTGTGTTTGCGCACCTTCGTGCTTGACTTCGCGTGTGCACCTGTCGCACGTGCAGCCCGGTGTGCGCGTGTTGCCTGGTGTTGGGGGGGGTGGGGTGGCGCCCCTCTAGGGTGCCTGCAAAACGACGCCACGGCCACTTTGTTTGCCTATATGTTTTCTCCTTCCACATTCTGGAGTCGGCAGGGGCTCAAGGATGACGGCCGTTGACAGGTTGTGGCTTCTCCCTGCTTGACTGGTGCTGCCTGCATTGCCTGCTAGTTTGACAGGTACTTGCATTTCGCCCGGTGCCACACGTTTATGCTGTACATAACAGGCTATAGCTTACTTGCTTTCTGGATGTAGCATAGCAGTTTGATTGTGTGCGGAACTCTTGGAACATTGGCTGGAACTGCTTGGGCGGGGGCATCCAGTATTTGTTACCGACCATGATTGAGCCTGCAAAACGACGTGTTGCAGCTCATGGCGCCCCCCGGTGTGCGCATTGGGCATGAAGCCCTCCCTACTCAGCTTGTGTTTGGGATTGTGCCACTGTGAGGGAGGGTGGTCTATTTGGGAGGGCCTATTTACGCGGCGGGGGCATGTGATTTTCCCCCAAAGTAATTGTTTGGCGCCTGTTCTGAATTTTGCGAGTGCCTTCCAGGGCGAGGACGGGGAATAGAGCCTCCTGTACAAGCAAAACCTATGTTAGCAATAACCTAGGTTTTGCCTGGGGGGGGGGGGTAGACCACGTTCCAGGCCTTGACAGTCCCAGCCAGTCAGTCACCCTCTGCTGCAATTTTGAAGTATTTCTTGTGGGGACCGGATCCTTGTTGTGATGGTGCACATGGGTGTTATTGTTTGCACGGCAACCAAGTAAGGCCAGTCAGCCTGCCGCCGCTGCTGCCATCATGTTCTTCACAGAACCTAGACAGCCCCCACAGTAATTGTTCTGCAACTGTTGTGAATTATGCCAGGGCGTTCCAAGGTGAGGACAGGGAACAAGGCCCCCAATATACACAAGTCTAAGAGGACACGTATTTTGCATGTCTAGCAGTTGAACATGCCCCGCATGGAATTGTCCATGGTCGCTGGATAGCACCTAATGGCGTACCACCCAGGCACGCCGTACCGGTGGGTGTACCATGGGAAGTAGTAGTGTCTTACGCACAAGGCCTCGGTGTTGGGTTCGATATGAGGAAGTTGAGGGCGTTCTCGGACGCAATAGCCGGCATTGGCTTGGACTCGACAACGGTGACACTAACACTGCCTAACGACTACGGGACTCCACTGTAGCTGTGATTTGCCGGGTGATCAGCGAGCATGACTCGGAGAAGTAGCAAGGAAGCCACACAGACGGCGAGAGTGAGTAATGGAGTGACCCGACGCACACCCGTCTTTGCTCATGGAGAGTCACATGTTGTCTTGCGCATAAAAAATGCACAGCCGCACACAAGGGAGACGAGACACACATGCTTGCACATCTACACGACCATAGGTTAGTACACAACGGGTCCGCTAGAGAGCTGAGCGCTCCAACTGCAAGCGCTGGAGGTGGGACATTATTCCATGAGACGTGCAAGGGTGAGCGTAACCGCGGAGGCGCCTTTGGCGCCTCTCCGACGCAGTTAGGCGACAACCAGCTAGCATCATTTGCCCTGGCAGGCTTTAACGTAAAGTAGAATGGCCACGTGACAGTACTAGAGGGTTAGCATGAGGCGCCTGTAGCGCCTCTCAAGCCCTCAGCATGACTGTGCCTCTGCGTTACAGAGACCTTTTTGTAGCCAGTAGGAAGTAGTGGCCCAAGGGGAGGGCATGAAACACATCACCGAGCTAATCTGCACCCTTATGTCTCCTCTCTGCGAGGAAGGCGGGTAGGTAACAAGGAACGGAAATGTGCTGTCTCGGACCATGTGTCTAAAGCGCTGAACAACCTTGAACACTTGTCAGTGGGTTCGCACTGATAAAATGATAAAACAAGTGCTTGGGAAAAGTAGTTCCAACAATATCGCGGTACACCAAACCGATTGTCGTCTCTGTGGGCCACCTAAAAAAAAAGTCGGCCGTGAATTATAGAGAAGACATGTAGCAATACCCGTGACCAAATATACATTTTATGGGAAGCATATTTGTTACATGTGATACACCATGTCAAAAAGCCATCAAACTAGCATTGAGTCCCTTGAGGTTTAGTTTGTCCTAGGGGCAAGCGGGGGCTCGCGGGCTCTGCGTGGTGGCACCATTGCTTTGTGTCGCACTGTCGCGCTTTGGAAGGACATCGCAGGGAGTTGCAACAGTCCACACCCTTGGCAAACCCCATGATCTGCCGCACCCAAGGTCTTTCGCACGGAGACAATTTTTGCCAATGGGCAATACCACGTGGATGTGGACCGGCTGTACTGCAGTCGCCGCACACTTTAGCCCTCCTTCCTGGATTCCCACGACACTGCCATGGTATTCAACTCCAAATCGAGTTGATGATCCGTGAGGAAATCCGTCTACACGTCCACCACATTTGTACCCCCACTCCGCATGCGCACATTCCAATCCTCTCCCATAATGTCACGCACCGCACGCTACAAGCTGCTGATCCGCTCACCACAGCCTTTGCGATTGCCCAGGGCCAAATGGTGGAACTGCCACGGATGCAACGGCATAATAAAGAAAGAACACTTGGGACGCATTTGGCACAAGCGCGTTGCACTGCAGGTAGGAGACGCAATTACCGCGTTTTTGCGTGCGTAAATGCGCCTATTTGCGTACCCACCCTACTTTCCTTAGCGGCGCAAAAAGGGCCTTTTGCGCACGCAAAAGGGCGTTTTTGCGTACTCGCTCGAAAGATAGTCGACGCGCAAAACGTGCAATTTGAGCACGCAAAAGGGTGTATTTGCGTCCCAGGTGTAACTTGTGCAGGCACGCATATGGCGCCTTTCGCATACGCAAGAATGGGGTAAAAGAGGCATTTGCAATGCCAGGGCACCGGGTGGGTCAGAGGTATGCATGCTACACTCGCACACGGAACGCCCATAGTTCAGACCCGACGCACTCGAAAGATGAAACATGTGTCGTGGTCATTCCAGAACGGAAGAAGTTCAAGAAGTTGATGTTCAATTCAAAAAATTCACCCTCAAGAGCCGCAACCTCCCAAACAGGGGCTGAAGACAGGCGGACACCACAAAACCCACCGGTGACCCACTCTTTTGAAAGGAATGACACACTGATGTTGAAAACAATTGGCTGACAACAACACGATTCCCCCAGGCCCCCCGGTGGCCCTCACTTTGGCAATGAACGACACATTGATGTTGATAAGTCTATAATAAAGAAATGAACGACAACAACACACTTACCCCCTCACTTTTGAAATGAAAGACACGCGGGCGCGGAACAGAAATGAATGACAACAATACAGTTGCCTCTGGGTGACCTCCACGTCACCAATCACCACCTTCCACCTACACCGTCACCATCCGATCACCATCTCCGACCAACACCACCACCATCCGATCGGCATGTCCCACCAACACCATCACCATCCAATCACCGTCTCCCACCAACAACATCACCATCCGATCACCGTCACTCACCAACACAATCACCATCCGATCTCCGCCGGCCACCTCAACGGGCCGGAGATCCCTGAGACGGCGGCGACCCCGCCGGTGGGGTCCCGGGCTCAGTTGCCCCTTTCTTCCTCGGCGGTTGTAGGATGTTGCCAACAGGGTAGTCCTTCAGCAGCTTGTCCAACGCCTGTGCAGAGGACGGAAGAGGCGCAGCCTCCGTGTCAACTCGCTTGAGGCTGTCCTCCAGCAGAGCCGTGGCCGTTGCTGCTTGCTGCAGTCCCATTCGCAACTCAACGGCACACTGCGTTATCCAGGCCTTGTCCTCCGCGACACCCTCCTGCACAGCCACAGGCTCGGCAGCGGTGCGCTTCGTCCCACGCTGCCCACGCACAGCCTCCAGCTCGTCCAGGAGCTTCTTCTCCCGGGTTCGCCACGCCACCTCGGCCTTCGTGGCTGCGCTGCGCTCCGCCAGCAGCTGCACGTCCCGCTCCTTCAGCAGCGCATCGGCCCGCTGCCTCTCGCCACGCACAGCAGCCAGCTGTGTGTCCCGCTCCGCCACCTGGTCCTCCAGCATCCCCACCTTCCCCTTCAGCAGCTCGTTCTCCGAGCGAGACCGCACCAGCTCGGGCGTTCGCCCGGCCGGAGAGACTCCCTGCACCACCCGGGCACCTTGGGGGGGCGGCCACGGGCCCTCTTTGCCTGGAGCACGGAGGATTTTCCTCTAGCAGGGGATTCCGAAGCCACATCCTCGCCCTGGGCCTCGGCCACCTTCCGTGCCTCCGCCCCCACCTTGCGCAAGATGTCGCTGCGCGCTTCCTTCTCCCACCTCAGCCAAAAGGCTTCCATCCACGCAAAAAGTGCCGTGGACTGGTCCAAACCAACAACGTCATGTTTCCTTGGCAGGACACCTCCGATTTCACTAAGTGGCACCCCACGCACTTTCTGCACCTGGCCCAGCTCGTCCTGGGTGCACAGGAGGGCCCACGCGTGGGAGCTGGGGGCCGCATGTACAAGATATGTGTATAGCCGATGCGCAAACAATGCATTTTACGCACGCAAAAACGTGGTAATTACACACCTTTTCATTACATGGGCACATGTATTCCTTCTTCTTTCCGTTCCACTTCACTTTGCCGTCGGACTCGGCTTGCATGCTGGGCATTGGTGCGGTGTAGTGCATCGCCATTGAAGCCCACTGCATCTCACGGGCGCCGGGTGCGCGAATGAGGATGAGGCTGCTGGGACATAACCCAAAGTAGACGCAGCGGGGGGCGACGGGGACCCGCACCATGTTGTCCGCCATGGGAGGGGGGATCCACCATCGGTGGTACCAGGGCATCGAGCACTGTTCGGCATTCTCGTCCTCCGGCCCCAGCCCCTCCGTTGTGAACGTGCAGACGCTAATGGCAGCGGTCCCAACCCCAGTCCCAATGACCCACACATCACCCATGTAGGGATTTTTCCTCTCCAACCCCGGGGGCGTTTTCAGGGGCGCCGACCAACTCAACCATTGGGCAAGTGGTGCAGGGGGCTGCAAATCACTGCCAGATGAGGTCGCCGGGGGGTCCTCCTCCGCGTCTGCCTCCTCCGGTTCCTCCGGTTCAACAAACATCAGGTCCGGGACATTATCCGGTTCCACCACATTTTGGGGGTGTGCGGAATTTTTCCGGCACGAATGGGAAAAAAATGGTCCTCCCCGGCCCACCAGCTCCACGATTGATCATCGTCCCATCCATCAGCAAAACACTGCCACGCTTGTGCTCGACCACATGCCACGTGTTGGACGTGGTAGCCATGGCTCATCCCCGGTGCAATTTGCAGGGATTTTTCTGGGGGATCATCCTGCAGGGATACAAAAACCACCCTCGTGTGCGCGGCACCTCGCAACGTAAGCATGAAATCGCAGTGCGGTCATTGGTAGCCCCGCCAGGGGTGGGCGTCCATCCGTTCCACCAACCGGGGCTCCCGGTCGTCCAGGTCATCCAGCACCGGGAAAAGGTTTGCCAAATTGCGCAGCAAACGCCACTTGTTTTCCGAGGGAAGCCACTTGTTCACCGTTCCCGGGGCGGTCTGCCGGCGCCCACCACCTTGGTTGTGGCCCTGAAGGAGAATGTCTTCGCAATTCTCATCTCCCTCCCAATGCACGGCACATAACTGATCCACCAAGTCACCTGGCAGAACCTCCTCCACCAAACGGTAGCCTGTGGCCTCATATTCCTCGGGTGTCCTAGAGGGCGGATCCGGCAGCGAATGCCGAGACACACGGTGTTTCACTGCGATGACTGGCGACGGGCAACCCATGCCAAGCGCAAAAAATTCATCCTGTTTTACAAAAATTGTGGGCTGCACCAAATCAGGGATTGACGGTCCTTTCAAGGCCTCGCGCCGACCCACGGACTGAATCGCTTCGAAGGCCGACCAGTCCTGAAATTTGACCTCCCGGAAAAAAATGTGCGTGTCCGTATCGAGGCGCTCTGCCCAATGTTTCACCTTGACGGGGTCTGACCACATCCGTCGGTTACCGGCCTCCTTTTCCCAGTCCGCATCCGGTACATTGTACACCGACACATATTGCTTTTCGGGGCCTTGGACACATTGCATCATGGCAAACAATGCCGTTAAGGTCTCTGCACTAAGTTGCAGGAATATCCCCATTGGGGCAGGGCTCAACCAGTGGTATAGGCCTAGAGCAAAATTGCTCAAAACACCCTTGGAGAAAGCAACTGGACCGGGTTGCAGGTTGACCCTCAGGAAATATTTCAAGGGTTCACCTTTTTCCTGCTGCAATTTTTGCAGCCGCTCTCTCACTGAGCAAACATCCTCGGGGATAGCCGGCAACCCCTTAATCTCGTTCACCGCGAGTGCACAATCCAACAACTGGATCCCAGATCCCCCAAATTTTCCCCACCAACGACCTCCACATACTCATCAACAACCTCCTTGGTGGGCTCATGGGTGCTGCGGGGAGGAAGGGCGGGCTTGCGCGGTGGCCGCGGGTCCCCGGGGCTTGGACAGCGGCCTTGGCTCTTGTCTTCTTGCCACACATGTCCCATGAAAGAGAAGCCCCTAAGAGTGAACAGGCAATTACATGGATTTTGTGTGCGCAAAAGGCCTAATTTGCGTCCGCAACAGAATTCACGAGACAAGTAACTAAACCGGGATGAGCCATTGCAAAGGTGCACTACTTGCAAAGGTCGCAAAAGTCTCTGTGTATAGGACCTTTTCTAATCAGAAGCCGGACCATTGATCCTTTTTTTTAATGCATGTTCCTGCGCGAGAGCAGGCGGAGGGCACTCCAAGATAAGTATCCCCCGACCCGAGAACAACACCCTTGTCAGAACAACATGAGGTGTTTCTGTCAGATTTTGGGACTTCAGTGATGTTCTCACAAGGGGGCGGGGGGGGGGGGGGGGCACAGCCCCGGCAGCACCAGCCACAGCCCAAGCAGACCAACTACTGGGCCCCAACACACACAAACAAAGCAACACACCCCGGCCCCACGGCCGAGCAGATAACAATGACCCGACGCACTCTGCAGAGGGAAGAATGCGTGTTTGTCCAGGGTCCTGTAAGGAAACCAACGAAGGACGAAATGTTGCACAGGGGTAGGGGTGCATCAAGTCCGGGAGCTGCTCATGGTTTCGCGTCTGCGACAGACTGACATCTTTACGCCCAGGGCCCCTGTTGAGAACAAGACAAACGGTGTTCCATGGGCATGAAGATGCGCCGTGTCGCAGCGCAGGCGCCCTTTAGGGCGTGCAGGGATCCATGTGAGGGGGCAGGAGGCTGAAGACGGGGTGGAACGTGGTTGCCAACACAGTACTACAAGGTCCGGCGGTTACAGATCGGTTGGTAGGCCCCTAGGGCAGGGGAACTGGGCAAGGAACAGGGTCATCCCCCACGCATCACCACAAGCACCCCCGAGCTTACAAGCCGAAGCATTGTCCCGGTTCTTTTCCGCACAAATGCGGGCATTGTCAGCCCAGTTCATGGTGTCAGGTGTGGTGTTCTCAGTGTGAGGGTTGTCGAATCACAGGTCACGTGCGGTGGGTCCTGGGAGATCCAGTCAGCTGAATCTCCCACGGGCAAGTTGCACGGCATCGCACACGGTCGCGTTCAGCCACTTGTCACTGGCCCCCAGATTACGGGTCACCTTAGCAGCCCATGTGCGGCACTTCCGGTCGGACAGCCGTTAGAGAATAACGTTGGCCCAGGCAACTGTGGCTGTGTGGGCGAGCGCAGGGTGGCACTCACCCGCGGAAGGGGCGAATGATCCCTCGGTCGGCCCGTCGGTAAGCCGACAGGCGGGGCTGGGGTGTCTCTGCCGGGGCAATCCCCACCTCGTCGCCGGGCATGCTGCCCAACATCCGCTCGCCAAACAGAGTGGCCAGGGTCTCCTTCTTCTCCTTTGCTTTTTCTTCAAAGGGGATGATCCTCTGCACCTTCTTCCGTTGCTTTTCGTCCTTCTCATCCTCCTTCTTTCGTTTCCCTTCAAAGGGGAAGGGCTTTCCTTCCTGCTCCTCCTTTGTCTTTGCACATCTGCACAACACTGTCTGCCGACTTGTGGGATAACTTGTCCCCATAGGCGTCCTTGATGGACGTGCATAACCTGCACGAAGCCTGTGGTTATAGTTACTGCGGCTAGACTGATGCTAGGCAACCTGCCTATGAGTGCCTCTCCTTTGTTCATAGCGAGACTTTGAACTTCGAACTTATGTGGCGCCGGAATTTAAAAAAAAAAGGTTCTTTTCCGCACAAATGCCCCAACCATTATTGTATGGTTGCTCCCAGCTGCAACTTACCTGTGTCAGGTGCAGCGCAAACTGGTTATGTGCACTGCCTGCAGCCACACCCTTTCCCGTGGGACAATCGTAGTCCTGTTCTGCTCTGATACTTGATTGCGAGAGCTCTACGCGAGTGCCTTGTTGGCAGCACGGCTCTGATACGCTAGCCTAGGTCTGATCAAGAACAAAAATGCCCCAACCAGATGTGCCAGTAGCATCCGCCAGCTGAGACGCCATCACAAAGAGGGGGGTCCCATCGAGTTGCACACTGGATGCGGCTATTTCTTACTGAGCTCCGGGGGTGACAGGGGCAGGTATGACGGAGTGGTACATCGCATAAAATTGATTCGCACCGAAATTCATTGGATCTACTGGACACCAGTGGCAAGTGTGGCCCAACCGCTGATGCAGCGCGACAATGTTCTCCTCTATTTGTTGGTTTGTGAACGCAACTGCACTCATTTGGGGTATTGGGCTGGGGTATCTGTGTCCCCTGCAGAGCGGGGAACGCGGGGTACATGCTCTCTGAAGGGCTCTGAAGGGCATCCGTCCACCCTCGTCCTCACAGACACCGGCCCCATGCCCCCTCCCTTTGTGTGGGCTGCACTGAGGGTGGGCCGGTACGCATGGTATTTCCTGAGCCGCGAGAGGCGCCACCAGCTCTCGCAGTACCTGAAGCACCGCATGCCCAGACAGCGGAGAGCCCTGTGGCTCGGGGCGGGGAGTGGGCTGGTGCTGTACACGCATCTCGACACAGTGCCGGTGTCTGACCGTCGCCGGCTGCTCTGGCTCTCGGACAGGGAGGTGATGGCGATTGATCAGTTGGTGGAGGAGGCAGAACAGGAGTCGTTCCAAGAGGCGCTGGCCATCAGTTCACCGGTATCTGCTGCGGGACGGGGGCGGGGGACGCAGGGGTTTCCTTAAGAAGCCAGATTTTTTTTTGCTAAGGATAGCCCTTAAGGACAGCCCCCAGGGGCCACCAACCGCCGTACTGTTGCGGTGGAAATGATGATTGTGCTCAACCGCCAACCACCAACCGCCGCCAACCGCCAACCGCTGCCAACCGCCATCAACCGCCACCATTCAGTTTTGGCAAAATCTCTGGACTGCAGCTTAACATGGCTAAATTATCTATTGTGCTTAAAGGCAAATTTCAGCTCACAGGAAAGCCATTAGAGAATGTGGGCTTCCCATGGCCAGGTCTGTCAAGTACCTGGAGGTTCTGATTGGACATGTTACGACCGCACAAGCCTTCTCTAAAGCCATGGGTGGGGCCCAGGGCATCACTGCTAGCATCGTTTTCCTTCTCACTAATTGAGAAAGTGCAGCTGCTTAAAATCTGGGTCTCGCTGGCCTCATTACTAACAGCCAGCACCTACAGAGCTACTGAGCAGGAGGATAAGGCATTGGCCACCCGGCCACCACAGGGGTGCGAGCACACCGATGAGATCCCAAACAGTCCATTGCTCAAGGACCCTCCAACCACGGGGGGGGGGGGACCACGCAGGCACATGTTTGGCATCTCATATTGGCGTGATGGTGACTGCGTTGAGGCATGTTCGACAACCAAAGACCGACTCTCTGAAGTCTCGGAGCCTCATCAATAGAAAGGCACATGTGACCATCTGAATGACCGCCTTGTCGATCACCAAACGGTTCCTGTGTCTTATTGCGGCCATGCAGATGGTGATTGTTTCCGGAAATGCAATGCAGCAGCGAGGACAGAGGTAATCGAGGGCATCTGTCGGCTCCATGGATTCGCAAAGTAGTTCCCCAGCCCTAGTTGTCACGTACAGGCCAGGGGAGGGGCTTGGCAGTAAATTTTGCCTGTTTTGAATCGGCCATGACCTTTGCCACATTAATACCCAGGTCCACCACACACAGCACTAGCCGGATACCTGCAACAGCAGGCTACAGGATGCAGCCAAGGAAGACGAAACAACGACATGCGCTTACTTTAGTGGGGCGACCAGGCACCCAGCGGTGACTGAGGAGTGGGTGAGTACGTGGAGGTTGTTGCACCCACAAGTGGGGTACAGTCCGCCCAAGTCTACCTTAGCAGCACATACCGCAGATACCGTTCCCCATCTCTTCCAGCCAGCAGGCAGGAGTGGCCCGAGGGGAGGGGCATTGTATGCGTAGTCGATTGACCCCGTAATCTTATGTCCCCTCTGTGTAAGCATCGTGGGTGGGTGGTAGGGCCGACAATGTACTGTCTCAGACTTTGGGTCTGAAGCTCCGGAACAAACTCGAACAGTCGTCGATGGTACCGGACAGTCAAAAAAGCAAACATAAACCCTAGAGGCTTCCGCGAAATTTCCTGCATACTCCCCGCACCTGTATATCCTCCTTCTTGTGTTCACCTTGTCCTACTAGTGGAGCGAACTACAGCTTGTGCTGCCTGGCTATCGGCTTGACTTAGAGGCTATGAGGTCTGAAACACCGTACAGTTGTCCAGCAACACCCTCAGTCGTTCCTTGGCAGACCCTGTTGGACAGCAACGCCAAGCCGAATCCCACCGTCAAAGTCCGAACACATGCCCGGACCTGAGGCCACCCTGACCCTCATCACTGGCAGAGTGTGGCTGATGGGTCTCCCCTGCATCGTGAGTGGCATCCCTGGCTAAGCTCCACCCAGTCCGCAAAGCCCTACACACCACGACATTTCTGGGATTGTCGACGAAATCGCCAACGCCCTTTATCGCTGTCTCGTCGAAATTTCCCGCAGCGAAATTTATAACCGTGACATAGACTAGGCACCCAATACCCCCCCCCCCCCCTCGCCGGTTGTATGTTCTACCCCTTTGGGGGGCGTACCGTGCGCTGTGCACGCGCTGTGCGAAAGGCCGGCTGTTCTCCACCACCGGGAGTTCGGTAAGTTCAGAAGATTGAAAGGACGTCATTGAATGGCTGCTGCAGTGGACGGGGCTATAGGGGGCAGAATTTAGGTCCCTGGGACCCATGGCAAGCATCAGACGTTTGAATTTTTGAGTTTTGAAATTGATTGTGCATGATTCTGCAGGTGGGTGGTTTTCAGGGTTGTTACCTGGATAATCACCGTAATAATTGGCGCTGCGCGCGCGCGCTGTGCGAAAACGCCCCCTTGGTCTAAGTCATGTTTTTGCAATCAACATGTCCCCCGGTCGCGTGCACCGCCCATTCCTGCCGGCCAGGCCGTTGGTTTTTTTTTTTGTTGCTCTTCCCTTCCCTTGCGTCTTTCACACCTTTGCTCAGAATGCGAAGGTGGTGCAGGAGGTTCTCTTGAATATCATCGACCACTCCCCAGAGCTGCAGGGGCGGCCCTGGAGGATACACCTGAGCGCCGACGAGGCCTTCAACGCCTTCTCGTTCCACAGCGGCACCGTATACCTGACGATGGGCCTGTGCCGGGAGCTGCACTCGCGCTCCGAGCTGGCGTGCATCTTGGGGCACGAGATGGCGCACGTCGTCGCCAAGCACTCGTACGAGCGGTTCACCGTCGCCAACATGTTCACGGTGCGTTGTCGCGGACCCTCGCATACGCTTACATTCAAACGGCCGACAACCCCAGGAGGACCCCCCCCCCCAACGGGGGCCTTGTGCCACCCCCCCCCCCCCCCCTCTGGCTCTGTTTAACAACTCGGCACCACTGGGGGGGTGGGGGTCCCACACCACCCAGCCCCCGTGGGCATTTGGCTGGAGCAAAGTGGCGGGCCCACCCCTGACCTTTTGAGGCCCCCTGGACCCACCCACCCACAAGCCCCCCCCCCCCCTCCCCTTTAAAACATTGGGCCAGTTTTTCTCCTGGGCCTTTGGCCGATCACAAAATTTCTCTGGCGCCTTCAGTGCCAATTAGTTTAGACCAACAGTTGTATTGGGCGCCTTTGGCGCCTCGTCGTTTTTTCCCACGGTGGTCTTTGGTTCGGGGGGGGGGGGGGGGGGGGGGGGGGGGGGGGCTCCTTTTGAGGGGGGTCAATGGTCGGTATCAATCGACTGAATACCCCCGCCATAGACACTTTCAGATCCTTTTAAAGGGGGGGGGGGTCCAGCCCCCACTCCCCACCCCCCCTCTAATTTACAACACGGAAAACCTTGTTGGGCCATTTGGGTACACACACTTTTGGGTCCCAGACCCCCCCCCCCTCACTTTCCTCTCTTCTAATGTTAGCCTGCCCTCGCATCCCCATGCCCACCATTGTCAAATCGTGGCGCGCAGACCGCGCACAGGGGAAGCGCTGAGGGGGACGGGGCGCCAAGGGGGGCTTCACGAGTGGCTGCAACAGCGGTTGGAAAAGCGGGTGGAGGGAGGACTGTTGGGGGCCAGAAGCGGTTGGCAAGGCGGACCATCACTCCAAAGAGGCTGGGGAGCCGGACAGGGGGGGGGGGGGTGTTTGCTTTCCCATCCCTCCTGCTCTGCATTACGGAACGGCGCCGATGCTTTTTAGTTGGCTACCGACGAGCCATCTGTTGTGCGCCATGCGCCGATGCTTGCGTACACCCTGTCATTAGCAGTCTCCTCCACAGGGAGGGTGGGGGGTCTCAGAGCCTCGGCTGGACTGGAGAGCAGGCTATTGCTGAAGGAGAACCCCCCCCCCCCCCGAGAGGCCAACAAAAGGTTTGGTACCTGAACTCCTCCTCAAATCACCTCAAAGAGAGGTTGTTTGATCAAGCCGAGGGGGGTCGTTCACGTAGCATCCCCCAGGGCATGATATTGGATGTCTAACCCCTTGTAAAATCATTGTTTTGCACGACAAAACGATCCCCCGATAGATTTTTTGATTTTGAGGCCTCTATCCCCCCAAAAGTTGATAATGTTTTAGGGTGTGTGTGTGTGTGTTCGGGGGGGGTGTCAAGAGTTTGTGCTTCGAAGGATTTGAACTAGGGTCGGGTAAAACAGCCAATTGGCTGACCGTCCGGCGCCGGCAGTCACCGGCTGGGACTCAAATGGATGCTCGGCGAGTCATCGGGTGACTGTGCTACCACTCGACCATTGCTCGTTCGTGCTGAAAGGCTGTTCCCCACTGCTTGTAGTTGTAGGCTGCCATTAAAACAAAAAGCCAAACGGTGTGTTTCTGCTTGCCTGCCTGCTTGCTTGCTTGCTTGCCTGACTGACCAACTGATTGGTTGACTGCCAGCCTTCCTGAGAGTACGTTGGCGCGCCAGGCAAAATTTTCCCACGCTTTTGGTGTGGCCCTTTGAGTTGGGGTTAAGGACTCCCACTCTTCGGTGTGGCCACTTGAGTGGTCCGTCACGCACAAGAGGGGGATTCTTTGATTTTGAGGTGGGTGGCCATGATAGGGCCTACAAGGGTAGGGTGCATGTGATCGTCCCATTTGTTGGGCGAAAAAATGGGAAGTTATCTATTGCCTTTGGCAAGGCACCTCGAAGAGAGACTAGAGTCAGTCAGTGAGGGTATGTTTGCCCGGCCTGCCCAATATCCAAATGAATGTTCCGGCCGTCTATCACAATGCTTTACCCCCAGACATCACTCCCTCCTCTAGCCCAAGAATCCTAAGCACAAGCACATTTTATGACTGTTGGCAATCACAATAGAACTTTCGGCCCCTTTGATAAATTTCATTTTTTGCCCATGGAAAATTTTCTGATGTGGGTGACTGAGTGGGTCGGCCGGGGCTGGCCAGGGCCCCAAACCCCCCCCCCCCCCCTCCAGGAGTACAAGAGGGTACAGGTGAAGCTGCAGTGAGGACTGTGCATACTTGTGACCGGGGCAGTAGGGGGAGTACAATGGGTTTAGCCCAAGGAGCCTAAGCACAAGCACATTTTATGACTGTTGGCAATCAAATAATTTCCCATTTTTTCGCCCAACAAATGGGACGATCACATGCACCCTACCCTTGTAGGCCCCATCATGGCCACCCACCTCAAAATCAAAGAATCCCCCTCTTGTGCGTGATGGGCCACTCAAGTGGCCACACCGAAGAGTGGGAGTCCTTAACCCCAACTCGAAGGGCCACACCAAAGCGTGGGAAAATTTTGCCTGGCGCGCCAACGTACTCTCAGAGATAAACAACAAAGATATGAACATGAACGGTGCTGCACTGCAGCGGAACGTTCGTGAGCTGTGACCAGTCGCCCAGTCGCGCGTGACACGGGGGTGTTCGGTAGCCAAGTATCGATTGCTTCATGGCCCCAGGTCCTTAAGCAATAGCCTGCCGGGGAGTCCACCGCAGGACCTCTGTCCCGCTGTGGGTGGTATGCGTGGGGAATATAAGGTTTTGCCTGGGTGAAGCGGTCTAAAGGTGCACGCAGCGTGTACGGTGCAGGTACCGCTGCCCTCCCTCCGGGCCCCCCCCCCCTCCCCAAAGCGAAAAGTGAAAATATTTTCCGGTGGTTGTTAGGGGTAGTGGATCAGGATCCGCACCAGCGGTTTTTTTGAATCCGCCCCCTCTACCTCGAACCCAACGGATGGACAGTCAACCCCCTGTCCGCGAGTGGAGGATCCCCTCCCCAAAAGGCCCAAAAGGCGAAAAGGTACGCACACCCGGAAGTATCAACCGGGTTACTCACTCAGCCCTTCTGCCCCCCACCCCCCCGAAAGCACATGTCTGGTCTGGGCAGTCAACCCCATCCCCCCCACTGTCCCCACCCCCTCTCAGGCCGGGTACCACGCGCTGTTCTGGGTAATGGCCATCGCCTTCCCCGACATGGCCATGAGCTTCTCCGCGTTCGCCTTCAACGAAGTCGCCATGCCGATGCTGATTGGGCCCCTCACCGTCAAGCTGCCCTTCGAGCGGAGCCAAGAGTACGAGGCGGACTACATCGGCACCGTGTTCGCCTCCCGCGCAGGTCACTTCCTCGTTTGAACCGCTCGGCCAGTGCCCTGCCGCCGGCGTCTGCAACCGACAGGCGTATTGCAGGCACCGCACAGACCTCGCCTGGTCCCCGATGTCGCCCTCGCGGGCAGGTACCGACGGGATGTGGGTATCCACAGCCGCGGGACGGCCCAGTGGGTTTGTCTGTCTGTCCATTTGCTGTCACTGCTGCTGTCAGTCCCACAAACACTGCCATTGTCAGCTTGAGGCCAGGGGGGGGGGGGGGGGGCTATGATTATCACGTCCTCCAGTCTCTTACACCCCTACTGGACCCGTCAAAACATATCCAGTTGGGGCACCAGCCCCGGGGGAGGGGACACCTGCTTTTCCAGTCATCAGCGAACTCAGTAGTTAATCGACAGATGGATCCAGCGGCTGTAGCATAGCGATGGTCTGTGACGTACCGCTGCACAACCACTGCCCTTTGCCTGCTCAGTGGACTGTCTGCAGGCATCTTCCTGTCTCATCTTTGTGACAGAAAGGTACCTATGGTCTTATAGGCCACTGACGAGCCCATTTTCTTTCTGCGCTTTGTGCGGACTGCCGCTTGTGCACCCGTGCAATAGCCCAGAGTTCCTTCGGGGGGGGGGGGGGCGCCGGGCCCAGTCCTTATATGCGAGCCCCCCCCCCCCCCCCCCGAGTTTTGAGAGATAGTGGTGCAGGGGCCATGGCGCCAATGGCGCCGAATTTTTTTTTTGTGGCATGCTTAGTTGAAGGGGGTGCTATGTGTTTGGTCCTCGTTCTGCTCCCTTTGTACAGCACAGTAACACACTATGGCAACACTTGACCTTGAGAAGGTGCCAAAGCGAGGGAATTGCATGGTGTTCAAGAAGCCCTCCGGCCGTACCGCCAATAACCCCCCCCCCCCAACCCTCCCGCCAACCTTCCCCCCAAGGCGACATGCCAACCCCCCCCCCCCCCCGCCAAGTTTTGACAGATAGCGGGGGGGGGGGGGATCAGGACCGGTTGTAGCCCCCCCCCCCCCCCCCCGTGCTTGAGGCAAACATGGAGACACAGCGAAGCCCCCCAGAAACCCCAATCACTATATCACTCTACATCCCAAGCCCCATCAGCATGCATCATGTGTATCTGTGAGTTCAGTCTCTGACCAGGTTGGAAATAGAATTAAATGGTGGCATCTCACGCAGGGCTCCTTTTGACCACTTGGCACCACTGGGGGGGGGGGGAGTCCCCCCCCCCCTCGCCCGAAAAGCTTGGGCCAAATTTTCTTTGGGGCCTTTGGCCGATCAAAATTTTTCTCTGGCTTTTCAGCGCCAATCAGTTTAGACCAAACAATTTGCTCGGCGCCTGTAAAACCCAGCACCACTGGGGGCGTGGGGGGCTGGACCCCCCCCCCCACCCGGCCGCCGGTTGCCCCCCCCCCCCCCGGATTCTCACCCGAAGCATATTCACTCAGCCTTTATGCCCCCCCCCCCCCCCCCGGGGCGGATGGGGCCCAGATGGGGCCAGCTACATTAACAGCACGGGGAGGGAGTGACCCCTGACCAGCATGTACGCCTAACCCAGTAGAGCCCGGACAGCCAATGCGGCCAGCGGAGGTAGGGTCGAGGGATGAACACCAGTTCGCCGGACACTCAGCGGACGCGCCACGAGTTGGCAAGAAGGACAGAAGGCGATGACAGTCGCGGGGCAGGCGCGGCCAGAGCCTAATGCGGACACTGCAACCTGACCATATTGAGGCCAAGGGGCGTGGGGGGAGTCCCCCCCCCTCCCCCCCCCCGGTGCACACGTTTTTGGGCGTCCTCCTTGACGGCGTACACTACCGCTCGGAGCCCCTCCCTCGCAGCCCCGTGCAGCGCGCAGCACAGCGCTCCTTCCCTCCGCCCGCAGGCTACGACCCCGGGGCATTTGTGGGTTTGGCGGAGAGACAGGCCAAGCGGGACCGGGAGGACGATCCGGAGGCCGATGCGGTTCACGAATGCTTCCGCACGCATCCGCTTTGGATGAAGCGGAAGGACCGGATCCTGGCGCACCTCGACGAGCTGCAGGTGCCGCGTCCCTCGCCCCGTGCCCTGGGGGGGGGGGTCGTATGAGCCCCCCCCCCGGGCCCTTGGGGGGGGGGGGGGGGCTGGCTTGTGTCAGGGGCCTTGATTGTGGCCATTTTGCGGCAAAAAATGGTTCGCAATTTCTGCATCAAAACGAGGGCAAATGACCACTTTTCAGACCTGTCTCGATGCGCTGATTCCAGAAATGGCGTTCGCTTTTTGGTTTCTGGTCCCCATGTCGGTCCCATGCAGACTGTCTGCCCCCGTAATGGCCTGACAGAAAAGCCCCCCACCCCCCCCCCCGGAGGGAGGCTCTTGAAAAAGGGGGCTCATACGACCGCTCTGGACCACCTCCCCCCCAGTGATGTAGTAGAACAGCCGTACACCTTAGGTGGAGGGGCATCCCGCCCCTAGACCCCCCTCCCCTCCCCCCCCTTATACCCCCCCCCCCTCCTCCCCTTCCAATGTTTGAGGCTGACAGCCAAAATTTTGCTTCGGCGCCTTCGGTGCCAAGAGGATTCAACGTTTCAAAATTCTTGGCCCGCCTTCGGCGGGGACCATAGGGCCACCCTGGGACGAGGGGGGTCCCAGCCAAACCCCCTCCCCCCCCCCTCCCCTTCAGACCCCCCACCCTCCCCCGCTCCCCCCCCTTCTGATACATGAGAAAAAGGTCTCGTAGTTCAGCGGTCATGCACGTGACGCCTGAACTAAAGGTGCTCGGTTCGAATCCCGGTGGAGGCCAAACGCACTGTCCTAGGCGCTAGGGTGTCGGTGACCCCGCGAGCCGGAAGGGATGCAGCGTCGGTTCGAACCCCGGTGGGGGAGGAACGCAGTGTCCTAGGCGCTAGGGTGTCGGTGACCCCGCGAGCCGGAAGGGATGCTGCGAGGGACAGGTAGGGATCACTGATACGCTGGAGTTCGGAGATCGCCCGAGCAACTTACCTTTACCTTTACCCTTCTGATACATGACCCCCCCCCCCCCCGTTCCCGGTAGGGGGGGTCTTGAAAAGGCGGTTCATACGACCCCTCTGGACCCATCCCCCCCCTTGGAGCAATTTTCCAGCCGCCCTGCACTGCTCTGGGCCCCTGCCTTTGGCCCTCCGGCGTGTGTGCACCTGCCGTTGACCACGCGACAACCCTCGTTTGCTTCAGACGGTTGGCGGTTGGCGCTTAACCGCCGGCAGTTGACAACTGCTGGCAACGGGTTCAAGACGGGGGCGATGGTGCAATGGCATTCTTTGCACTGCCAGCGGTTTTTTTTTTGTCGGGTGCTTGGGGCCCGCTTGAAGGGAGCGTTACGGGTCAATAGCACTGGGAGGCACCTGCCGGATTCTGGCCACAGTGATGTCGGGTTTGGGAAGGGTGTTGCCAAAGTTTTGCCGGAGTTTCGTCACCCTTTTGCCGGATTTTTGCCAGTGCTTTCCGTGTTTTTTTTTACCAGCCTTTTGCCGGACTTTTACCAGCTTTTTGCCGAGTTTTGCCGGATCCGCCAGATCCGGAATACGTCAGCCCGGAGAATGGCTGTGCCATGCATTGCACATTGAGCCGGGGCCGTAGTCTCTCTTTGCAGAGAGCGATGGTGTCATCAGATGCCCCCCCACCCTGTTCGGTACCATTTTTGTGGACAAGTACCCCGGATGGCTGTTGAATTGTGGTGTGCTCTTCTCATTGTAGGTTTTGGGGTTTTGGGATTTTCACAAAATCATTCCACCAGTCCCGGCCTACAGAATGGGTCTTGAAATTGAAATGATTCCTCGCAACAGCATCATCCAATTGCGAGGCCACCCATTGTGATAGGTTCCTCACCTCCTGTGGTGCCACGGGGGGGGGGGGGGGGATTGAGGTCCGCAATTTTTCGCAATTTTCCGCAATTTCGCAATTTTCCGCAATTTTCCTCAATTTTTCGCAATTTTCTGCAATTTTCCGCAATTTTTCCGCAATTTTTCACACTTCCCGATTTTCTGACTACCTCCCCACGCTGGTGCAGAACAATGAGAATTTTTTTTTTCACTATTCCATCCACTCTCAAATGTTGCAATGTCACCAGAACCTGGCATAGCTCAGTTGGTAGTAGCGCTGCACTGTAGTTCCAGGGTCCTGGGTTCAAACCCAGTTGGGCACCTGCCTGCACCTGCACCCTGAAAAATTGACTACAGCCGACGAGGTGGCATTCTGGCTGCTGCACTGTGCCTGCACCTGCACCTGAAGATCAGTGAGATGACTGAATTGTTCCTTCCTGTGCCACAGGGCCAATGCTGCAAATTGTGTCTGTTCCTCTTTTTTTTTTTACACCAGCAACATGGCATCGGCATCTGACACACCGCCCCCGTCTGAGGAGGTTGCTTAGTGTGGTTCTTTGAAGAGAAAACGCGGGGCTGGTCGTGGGGGTGCAGGGGCAAAATACTGCAGCATGTCTCCGTGGCAAAGGAAGGAACAGTTCCCTGATGAGCCCTTTGATGTCCGCATTTTTGACAACAATGAGGAGTACTTGTTCTGCACCTGCTGTGGTAAACCTGTTTCTCATCAACAAAAAACATTCGTGCAATCACATGTTGTAAGCAAGGGGCACCAGCAAGCACGCAAAACGTGGAAGCTTCGGGAGCAAAAACGTGCAGAATGAGCTGAAGGGACCCCAACCCCAGAGGTACAACAGCGTGTCAGCACCTTGGCACAGCCAACACTGCAGCATGTTGCTCGGACCAATGAACTACGATATGCCGCCCAAGACGACTTGGTGCTGATGCTCCTCGGTACGGGAATCGCACAAGAAAAAGTTGACCATCCCCTGTGGCGTGCGTACCAGGAGAAGTACAACAGCCACCATGGCTCAATCCCCGTTCTCTCCAGTACATTTCCCAAAAACAACGCTCTGCGGCTGTATGACGGTCAAATTCACACACTCCGGGGCATCATTAAGAAAGACCCGCTGGACCTCATTTGGAAGAGTGGTCTGCCGCTTACGACATCGCAATTTTTTCCGCAATTTTTCCGCAATTTTCCGCAATTTTCCGCAATTTTCCCGCAATTTTTCCGCAATTTTTCGCAATTGGATTCGACCCCCCCAGACCGCAGTTCCCCCCCCCCCCCCCCTGCTGGTGCTAAATCTGGAGGCTAACAGGAGGGGCACCATTTTGAGATGGGTGACACACCACACCAACCGGCCCATTTCAGGGTCCGGAAAGATTGGCTCGTCTTTCCAGCCTCCCGTTGTCATGGCCAGCGGGGACAACACCCTTGAGACCGGAGAGGGGGGGGGGGGGGGCATACCGAATTGAACCATGTGGATGTTGGTGAAGGAAAATGGGTGAAAAACACAGAAAAAATTGGACCCCCAACCTAACCTCTGGGTCGGACCTTGGCTGATGGGATCCTGAGCTAATGGGCAACTTTTCGTGAAATTTTTTTACCCCCACAAGTGTATGTTCAAAATGATCAGCGCGTCATGGGGATCATTTTGAGGTATGTCTGTTGGGGTACCCACCAACCCCCCCCCCCCTCCCCACACCGACACAGACCCGCCGCTAAGTTTCCCCCACCCCCACCCCTGGACTCGGTGGGCTCCCATCCTGACGGGTGTTGGATTTTGTGCGGTTGTGGCACAATCACGGCCCCCGTCGTTTTGCCCGTTGCGTTCCGTGCCACTGTCACCGACGGCCCTGCCGGCAGCTAACGACCATGGCTCAGCCAAGGCCCGGCACGCGCCCACTCCTCGCAGGCCATCCGCACGCGCTCGCTGGAGGAGTCCCCTGTGCTCGCGGCGTACCACGCGCGGCACCGGGTGGCCCTGCAGATCCACCCCAAGCCCTGGACCGAGTTCGTTCAGCGCCTCTTCCTGCAGCGCCCCCCTGCGGCGCCCGTGCAGACGCTGTTTGCGTAGCGGCGGCCCAATCGCCGATGCCGCCGTGCCTCGCAGGGTGCAGTCGGGGCGGCCCTTTGCTGCAGCTCTTTATCTACGTTGGCTTTTGGCCGCGGGCTGAAGGTCGGGTGTATGGTGAGGGATGTGACGTCGACGATATGTGGGCTGCCGACATGGACCCTCCTGTGAAGATGGGCTTGGCGTAGCCTGGGATGAGCTTGCTGCCGATGAGGAGGAGGGGCGCACTGCAGCATCTCCTGAGGATGCCCGCGGAATAAAGTGATGCACCTGACAACAGTGCAAAGCCTGCAGATGGCGTCATCAGCTCCCATCACGCCGGGGACTGGCTGCTGTTTCTCCCAGATCACTGGGATCACTGGGAACACTGCTGTAGGCACATCCATCGGGCTCGCCGAATACTGGCGAAGAGTATTGTCACGCCCACGGGGGCGCTAACCCTAACCCTAACCTGGGGGCGCTTACCTGTGAGGCCTGACACCAACCCCCCCCCCACCACCCTCTGGACCCCCCAACCCATACTAGTCAGCACCTGGTTAGAACTGGCAATTTGAGCACTAGCGGTGCCCGGAAATTTTTTTTAGCTCAGAAAATTTGCAAAACACTTGATTTCCGCCCACTTGTTTACATTCAAAATGCTCACAATGAGTTAGGGAATGCCGTGCCACACGTCTTCTTCTGCTCGCCGGGATGCCTTGGCTGATTCAGAGGTACATCTGTTGGAATACGGTACCGTTTTTCATTTGTTGTGAGGGGTAAAACCAAATTTCACTCCACTTGTGCATATTCAAAATGCTCAGAATGAAATGGGGAATTCAAAAATGCCCCCAAAATGGAGAAAAATTTTTCGACTGCCCCGCCCCCCCCCCTCCCGGACCCCCCCCGCCCACGCCGCGGGGGTTGGTGTCTAGAACTGAACTGCAGACCCCCCCCCCCCCCCATGGTCACGCCAGGACTGCGGAGACAGGGGGGGGGGTGCATGACGGTGTAACCCCCGGTACGCACGGCATGGGGGAAGGAAGTGCAGCGCACACAGGTGCAGGGGGCGCTCTCGGCACGGTTGAACAGTTCTGTGACTGCCAGATTGCCCTGAGTTCCCCGCGTGCGTGCGCAAGGCAGTAAATGCGCAGATGAATCGAATCAAATGACCCCCCCTTTCCGGTCCCAAAACCCTCAGTCCGTCGCGCCACACCTCAGGCTGGGCTGCGCCAGGGAGTGGCAGACTCGGTGGTGGAAGGTACTAAAGCACTGTCTGTAGGAGGACCACGCCACAAAGACGTCCACCTTGTGTCTGTGGGGGGGGGGGGGGGTTGCGATTTATTTCAAAAAACATGAGGAGTCTTTTGTGCTGACGTGTGCTTGTTCTTGTGACCAGCACACCACACGACTCCATACGGGGGGGGGGGGGGAGGGGGGAAGGGGGTGCAGTGATGTGAACGAGATGCTTATCAGTTGTGTCCGACGGTCTGTAGGTTTGGATCCTGACCTGTGAACGAGCCCCCCAGCGCACTATCTCAGGGTGCTTCATCTGTCACAGCAAAGGGCGCCTGTGGCAATGTCACTGAAGAGCTTTTTGCTCAATTTTGTACTGTTGTCGCGTTGCAGCCTGTGCATTGCTGGGTAACCGCCAGCATCCAACATTTGTATCCCTCAGCAGGGGGGGGTCGGGTGGCACGAAGCCATGGTTTTGGTTTGGGAGCATTGGCCTCTCGCCATCGTACATTCCGTCCCTCTGTGGGTCCAAACGTGGTTTGGTTGTGTCAACGGAGCCCCTGGATGACTTGTCCTGTTTGACTACTCCGGGGGTCAGCTGTCCCGGAGACGGGCTGTTGCCCGTGCCGTTGACCAGGTGCATCCAGATGCACCCTCCGAGTCCATGCTGGCTTTGCCGACTCCAGCAGTGACTTGCGCGCGCCGGTGTGCGCATCTGCAAGATAATTTTCCTGACAGGGGCTTCTAACAACCTCAATCAGTCTTTCCCTCTTGTCCTTTCCTTTGCCACCTTCTGCGCTCCGCACCATTTTCGGCGAGCACAGCCTGCCCTGCCCTGTTACCTTGTGTTTCCCTTCCCGCTGCCCAGGCGTACAGGGTGGTGGTGATTCTGGGGTCGGAAGTGTAAGTTGTGGTGGGGGGCGAACACCCCCCCCCCCCCTTTTTAAGGACAACCCCCTCCGGCCCCGGCCAAGTGAGGCCCGCATATGCGAGCACACCCCAAGATCAGAGCAAACCAACATGGATCTCCACATACACGCCACGACCAAGCTCGGAACGTAACTGACACATGACCCGGCGTTAAAGCCCCGAACCAGAAGGCCCCTTGTCTCTTGCCCAAGTCAGGGAGGATCGGGAGAAGCACAACAAGCCAATGGAACATCAACCGGCCAGTCAAACACGCAATGAACTGAGAAGGCAATGAAGGCCGTGTGAAGGCAGGCACGGCTGGAGCACAGTGCCGGGTCCGCACCTGACTTTTTTGAGGCCCCGGCCCACCGCCCCCTCCCCTGCGCTACCACCAGGTTTAAGATGGCAACACATTGAGCCATGTACTCTTAGGGTGCACAGTATGCATGGGTCCGGGGTCCGCATCCCTTTCCTCATCCTTTCCTTGTTTTGTGCTCAACAGGCAACCGTGCCCCTGTTTCGGGTGGGGCGCTCGCCTCTCACGCGGTGTGTTGTAAGCAGGGCTGTAAGCTCACCGACTTTGTGGGTGAGTTCGGTGAGTTCTCATTTTGCCCGTTTTTCAGTCGGTGAGTAGTGGTGACCTGGTTGTTAACAAGCCCATGGGGGGAAGAGTGTCCCCAAGGCTTGTGACGACCCGAGTGTAACTCCGGTCGATTTGTGACGTGTGCGGCCGTTTTTCATTTTTGCACACCGCTTTTCCCCATTTTTCGCTGTGTTTGACTTGTGAAAACTATGTTTTGCAGGTTGTGGCAAGTTGGAGAGGAATGAGAATGTTGTGAAACACCGTTTTTCCTCATTTTTCACCATTTCCCACCATTTTTCACCGTTTTTCACCGTTTTCCCCGTTGTTCATGGCCCCTGCGGTGAGTTGGTGAGTGCGGTTGCGGTGAGCTTACAGGCCTGTGTAAGCGAAGCAAAGCAAAGTGTGTGGTACAGTTTTGCTTAAGGTGGGGGGGGAGGGATGAGGGCAAAAAAGAGTTTGTGTACCTAAAATGGGCCTCTTACTTTTGGCTCTCCGTTCAAAAAGTCATTTTTCCCTTGACAAAAACAAGCTTTTCGGCTCTGGGGGGGGGTCCAAAGAGAGGCCATTTACCCCCCCCCATCCCCCCGTTGGTCACCAAATGACTGGTGTGGTACTTGTGTGGGATGTGCGGTATGAACTGTGATCCTGAGATGGGCAGTTGAATCAAGTACTATTTGAGGCAGCGCAACACACTAGCACCACTGGGCGAAGCGTAGCCGGTCAAGAGCGCAATACTGATGCCAAATCCCGGTTCCAATTGGTGCAATGCAGCAAGGGATGGTGCAGTGCAGCTCAAAGAGCATGCCCTAGTGAAGTTTTAATTTGTGACCCCCCCCTTCATCTGCACCCATCTGTCCATAGGCAGCTACGGGGGCGCCGCTGGTCCCCACTGCCAAACAGGCTAGCCTATGCCTGTCACAGGTCTGCAAGGGCCTGTTTGCACCAGTGGTGTGGCGGCCAAGCGCCCCCGAAAAGGCGGAGTATTGGCGGGCCTTCTTGTGGCCCGTCACGCAGGTGGTGGTGGTGGTGCTGCTGCTGTTGCTGCTGCTGCTGCTACTGGCCGCCGCCACATTGACCTTCATGCAGGTAATGCCCATGTCCTCGTGTAAAGGAAGAGCTGCCCACCGGGGCTGCACAAACAGCAAACGGGGGGTCACCAAACGAAAGGTCACCATGCATCGGGCTGGCACGTGGGAGGGAGTATATGGGGGTGGTGCATCACAGCACAATCGCATTGTGGGGCCACCGCAAAGGACAAGGATCGGCAGTGCCCCGCATGCAAGCAATAGACTGGTGTATGCATTGTCTTCCTCGGGACCGCTGTAACATGAGGCACCAGAAAGGAAACCATACCATCGGTGGTAGATATGGAGACGAGTAGACGTACGGAAAGCAGTGTGTACAATCACAGACGTGTGTCGATGGCTTGCTGCGCTTAACTTGGCCCTTGCCGTTTGAGCCATGATTGAACTGCTCCACGCCCGTTGGAGGCGCACGTCGCGACCCCTAGAGTTCTCTGCGATGCGCAGCATGTGCCCTGCAGCCACGCAGCACTCGGCGGGTGGGCCATCCTTGAGCCCTAGCACCACCCTCGGCAGCAATAGGCTGCAAACATGGTGGGCGGCCGCAGCTTCGAGGTACTGAAGACAAGCAGCAATGGGCTCAGAGGAGTTTCCCATGAGCTGCACATTTGCTAGGTCCATGTTGTTGCTATCACTAATTGTTACTGTGACTATTGCTGATGCTGGTGCTGTTCATGTTGGTGTAACGGTGGCTATGGCTACAGCTACCTAGAAGGTTGGATATTCAGCTTCTCGTGTGTGTTTGCTAGCTGGACAAGGTGGTACAGGGGCCGCTATATGATTGGGGCATTGCTATGTACTTCATTCAGATTTCTTGCATCCAAGGCACTCCACTGTACCCTGTATCATGTAGAACAGTTTTTCGCAATTCAGCCATGAATGTGGATCATATTGACACATACTCATTTGGTACCATTGTCAATTTCCAACGTTCAGAGGGCCGTGTTGTGGTTGCCAAGATTCTGGGCCCCTCAGAGTGTGGTGCTGACTAATGGTCCACTGTGGTGGCACATGACTATGCCCCTATAGCACGGATCCTCAGTTGCCTTGGGAAATCGTGAAGACACAATGTGAAGGAAATTCAACGCGTCACCTGGTCTTTTGTTTTGAAATGGTTATTAAATGAGAAAATTCGCGTACAGTCGTCACCACTGATAATTTTTCTGGTTCAAAACAATCAACATGATCGAAAGATGCTGCATTTCGATGGAGGCGAGCTGCAGGGTATGAGTTTCAGGGAGCGTGCAGCAGTCTTCTTTTCAAGGATCTTTTTCATGAGGCTGATGCGCGTTGTCTGTTGAGTATTCCCATTTTGGTCTTTCTTTCCATTGTTCCATGAATGCTATTCCCATGTCCCATGTCGTCCAAGCCTTCAAAAGTTTGGTGAGATGTAGCCAATTTTTGGAATGGGCTGGCCCTGAAATGGCATGGGTAATGTCGCCACGTTCTGCCTGCGTCAGAGACCAGAGCCAGCAAGGGCTATCTTGCCACGTCGCTCGTGTCCACTTTGGACAGGAAGAGGCATTACCGTCAAACCTCTGGAAACCTCTCCACAACTCCTCGTACAACCTTCAGTCGCGCAAGTGTGATTTTCTGTGGGATGTCTCATGGGAGCTATGCTTACATACTTCTGGCTTGCTTACGTTGTCATGGAACAGATTTTTCTTTGCACCAACAATCATGTTGCAAAATGCATGGGCCAACCAGGGGCGGGCGTGGGCCCTGAGATGGCGGCGGCGGCGGCGGCGGCGGCAGCAGCAGCGGCAACGTGGCAGTTGTGGGCCAGGTCAATTAGGGGCAGATTCTACAGGTCTGTAAGTGATGCATAGGCCAGCCTGCAGCGGTTGCGGGCACACAGACAGTGGCGGTTGTGCGGCAAATGGCGGTGGTTGTGCGCCCACAAATGGCGGAACCAGCAACGGCGGCGGCGGCGGCGGCGGCGGCGGCGACGGCGGCGGCAGTCATGGGCCAGCTGAACTAGGGGCAGATTCCACAGGTTTGTAACATGTCGTGCAAAGGCCAACGGGCGGCGGTTGTGGGCGGTGGCAGTTGTGGGCCCACAAATGGCGGGACTAGCGGCGGCGGCGGCGGCGGTCATGGGCCCGCTGAATTAGGGCAGATTCTACAGGTTTGTCACATATTATGCACAGGCCAACCGGCGGTGGTTGCGGGCCCTCAGACAGCGGCGGTTGTGGGGCAACCGGCAGCAATTATGGGGCAACGGGCGGCGGCTGTGTACCCACAAATGGCGGAACCAGCGGCGGCAGCCGCGGCAGCAGCGGTCCTAATTAGGTGCAGGTTCCGCAGGCCCTATCCATTGCTGTCTGCAGCTCCGTTGTTCAAGATGCTTGTTCGAGCACCTCTGCTGTGTATCGCTGCTGTTGCAGTGGTGGCAGCTCTCATGACCTTCACTGCCGTGAGCTGTGTGACCAGCGATGTCATGTGCCCCTCACTGCCTGATCTTTCCCTCAGCACCCCCAAGCACCGCACTCAGGAGGCAGTGGGATATGCCATGGTCCTCATCGGGGCCGCCATTCTGTTCCCGCTGCTTTACTTCATGGCGTTTCATGGCTTTGAACGCGAGCCCCACAACGCAATCCGCTTCATATCCGTCTCCCATTTCATGGCGGCGTGGACGGACCGCAGCTGGCAGATAGCAGTGCCCATGATCCTCATGGACGTCTTTCGAGACACTCTCCTGCCAACAGCGGTGTATACCACCTTCGTCTACCTGTTCCTCGTGCAGTTCCTCCCTTATGTAGGGAACTGGGTGGATCGCGGAGGTCGCCTGATGGTCCAGCAGGTCTCCAATCTGATGGAGAACGCCTGCGTCATCGCGACGTCCATCCTCTTCTGCTGGCTGGTGATTGAAGAACCCTCCATCGGGGTCACATCCCCGGTCTGGGACTTCAACATGGTCGCGACGTTCGTCAAACTCATTGCGCTAGGCTGCCTTGGCGAGCTGTTCAATAACGCCTCCACCCTCGCCATTGAAAAGGATTGGGTCGTCGTCCTCTCCCAAGTCGGGGGCGTGGATCTCACCAGCATCAACACCAACATGCGGCGCATTGACCTGAGCTGCAAGGCATTGGCCCCGGCGGGCTTCACAATCGTGTACTCCCTGTTCTCGGAGCCGCGGGAGCGGATCTTCTACGGCAGCGCGATGCTTGTTCTCTGGAACGTGCTGTCCTTCCCGTTGGAGTACGTGTTTAACTATCTGGCGTTTGCGTCGTGTCACGAGCTGAGCCACAAGGTGCATTCCCACGCCGACGGCACCACGCATTCGCATTGCCGCGGCGACAAGCCCCACGCCCACTTCGCGCGGCAGACGGCCACGGGCGAGGTGAGCATCCTCGCCGACCTCATCGAACCCGCGACGGTGAGCCTGTACCAGGCGCCCCCGGACTCCGTCCTCGTCGGGTACATGGCCCACGCCGGGGGGCAGGCCGCGCAGTCCCTGCGGACCAGTTGGAAGGTGTACCGCCAGCAGACCATGTTCTGGGCCAGCGTCGCCTACACTGCGCTGTGGATGACGGTGCTGGACAACGGGGCCCTGATGACCTCGTACCTGCAGTGGCGGGGGGTCCCCGTGTACTACCTCGGGATCGGCCGCGGGACCGGGGCCTGCTTCGGGCTGGTCGGCACCGTGGCGTTCGCGTGGCTGAAGCGCGCGGCGGGGAGCGTCGAGGGGACCGGGCTGGCCGGCGTCTGGCTCTTCTTCCTCCTCCTCTGCCCCATCGGCATCGCCTTCGCGCTCGCCTCCCACACGGCCGTCGCGGACTACACTCTCCTGTGGCTCGTCTCGGTCTCCCGGATCGGGCTCTGGACGTTCGACTTGGCGATCACTGAGATCTCACAGGAAACCGTGCCCGAGGAGTCCCGAGGGGTTGTCGGGAGTGTCCAGGTAGCGTCCTACCAGGCGTTCTTTGTGATGATCCAAGTCATCACGATGCTGAACGCCGATCCGCGGAACTTCGGGTGGCTCGTGTTTTTCTCGTGTGGGGTGGTGGGTGCGGCTGCTCTGCTGTACTCATACTGGCTGCTGACCAAGGCGAGGGGCCACGAGGAAGGGGAGACAACCCCATTGAATGCCGCAAATCACCCGCAAAGCACTGGTTATCGCTGCTGAAGCTCGCAGACACAGAGCAAGCGCATGTTTGTACGCGGAATGTTGCAGCCGGACGAGGTGCAACCGCTGATAATGGCGCTGACTTAGGCTGGAATGGTAGGAGAGCTCAAAGGAACCACAGCTGTCTTTGCAACGGCACTTGCAACCGTGGGCATCAACCCTGGACAACACTGCGTGCCTAGCGACTCTCTCCATTTCATGCCCCCTCCGGCTGCAGCACACCCTTTTGATTCCTTGCCCTGTGCACCGGATCCCATGAACGCCTAACATACGGGGGGGGGGAAAACTTAGTATGGGAAGAAACCTGTCTGGAAAAATTTCGTACGGCCAATTCTGGCGCAATTTTTCCCATCACTTTTCACGATTGTGGCGGAATTTTTCCCATACTTTTTTTTGGACATCAAGTTCAAAATTTGTACCCTGTGCTGGGGGGGGGTATGATCGGGGGAGGGGGGTGCAGAATTAGATACGTCACGTGGATGGATGGTCAGGGTTCTATCCTTCAGGGCACTTCAGGCTGCCTACCACATGTAGTTGCCAGTTAATAGTGAGCGCAGTGTCAACTGACACTGTGTTCTCTGTAGGTCGCTGTTCGGCAGTGGCAGCTGCAGCCCAGTACCTGGATGAAGACGTCCACATTCTGTTGCACATCTTTTTCCAGACCGAACCCTGCACCTGTACCTCTGCCTTGACAGCCTGCAATGCAACGTTTTTTGGTGAACTCCTCTTTGGTGCGGTCAGCTGATGTTCAGCGAGACCTGGAGAGGACTGCACAAGCTGTCAAGGCCAAGCAAGCGCAGCACACACACAACCTGAGCAAACTAGGCCCTCATCACAGCTTTTCCTCAAGTGGTGTCCCCCTCAATAAGGAGAGCCGACCTTAGGCCTTGCCCTTCACCATGGAAAAGGGTGGCGCAATTTAGTATGGGAAAATGTTACAAAAATTTTCCCATACTAAATTTTCCCCCCCCCTGTACCTGACGCTCACAACACCCGTCTGACATGGCGGCCGTAGCGGCAGTCTGACGTCCCTGGCGCGTCCGGCCAAAGTATGGAGGAAGGCCGCAGCGGCGCGAGCCACAGAAACAGGCCGGGCCACGTGGGTGATCAGTCACGCGTGATCATTAAACTCGACCCGTCAGAGCCCCGTACGTCATTGGTAATCGCCATATCGGTTCTTCTTCATCGTATCGGTGTCCCCACAGCCACTGATGGTTCTTGTGCCAACTCATCACGATGCAGAATGCCGATCCACGGAGCTTCTAATGGTCGGTGTTTTTCTTATTTGGGTGGTGGGTGCAACTGCTCTGCTGTACTCATCCTGCCTGCTGAGCAAACCGACAGGCTATGAGGAACGGGAGACAATCCCACCGAACGCTGCCAATTCCCCGCAAAGCAACACATGCCCCCTCCGGCCGTAGCCCACCCTTTTGATTCCTTGCCCTGTGAACCAGATCCCGGAACAAGGAAGACGAAACAACGACATGCGCTTACTTTGGAGGGGCGACAAGGCACCCAGCGGTGACTGAGGAGTGCGCGAGTACGTGGAGGTTGTTGCACCCACAAGTGGGGTATAGTCTGCCCAAGTCTACCTTAGCAGCACATACCGCAGATACCGTTCCCCAGCTCTTCCAGCCAGCAGGCAGAAGTGGCCCTAGGGGAGGGGCATTGTATGCGTAGTCGATTGACCCTGTAATCTTATGCCCCCTCTGTGTAAGCATCGTGGGTGGGTGGTAGGGCCGACAATGTACTGTCTCAGACTTTGAGTCTGAAGCTCCAGAACAAACTCGAACAGTTGTCGATGGTACCGGAGACGACCGTACCTGACGCTCAGAACCGCCTTTTTGTCGTCAGTGGGCACGCCGTCCAAAGTTCTTGTATTATTGGAGGTCACGAAACCCTATTTCAAGCTGCGCTCTGCTCCGGTATCATGGGGTATGGGCAGATGAGGCCCCCTGCGGAGAAGACGAAGACAACGATGAATGCGCTACGCTTTATTCTTTGTGCTCGGGGGGTCCAGGGGTATACAGTATCGGCTCCAGCACCAGACGTGCATGCAGTACACACGCAGTGCACAGTGGTTCCCTTTCGTCTTGTTGAGCCTGCCCGCTGTTGCTTCTGCACAGTGCAACGGCTTTCTTGGTAAGATCCCGATGGGGGAGGGGGCAGGGCTTGTACATATGGTAACACCCATGGCCCCGTACGGCACATCTGAGCGTGTTATGGACCCCTGGGGCTGCCAGGTCCGGGGCTGTTGACGGCGCCACTGCATCACGCGCCCCATGCCCTCGCCACGCGCGCCCAGTTCATGGCTCAGACTTGAAATTGCAGTCGTGGCATTTTGATGGACATTCTCGCTGTGGTCCATTTTCTGGTTTTTGGGTTGCCGCAGCACATCTGTGACGTGTGCTTTTTACCCCTACGGCACTGTGCACGCCCCCTCGGTGGCCAGTAGACATGGGTTGGGGCGTCCCCAGCAATGTACATACACGATCTACTGTGCACACACCCACCACCACCAAAGCGTCGCAATGCGGCGATCTCTGTTGCGAGCGATGTTTTGCTTGCATTCGGTCCGACGCATGCAACAGCCCGAACCCCAGAGCCTATCCCTCCCAGCCTTTGTGCCATGGACTCCTTGCACGACAACCACCGCCGTGGTCAAACGGCAGGTTTTGCCTTTTAAACGCGTGTTTACGCATGTACAGTACCCGCCCTGCCCTAACACGGGCATAAAGGCGCTCTGACCCGACCCCAGACGGTGGACGCAGTAGCACGAGACATGCTCGTACACGTGGTGGCGGCTTCGCCGCCTGGCTGGACATGTGGCCGCAGCTCCGCCGCGTTTGGACGATTCATGTGCGCGGCTTCGCCGCGTTTGCTGGACCTGTGAACAGTGATTTCCTGCCGGTGGGATACCGGGTGTGACGGCCATCGTCGGATTATGGCTAAGCACGGGCATGTCCGACCACGGCGACGCCGTGTTGCCGCACTTTTTGGCTCTTTCTGGAACCGTCGCTTTTGCGGTTCTAATCCAATAGAGAAGGTGGTTTGTAGCTTTGTGCAGGCTGCAGGAGGGCCAAAGTGTTGGTGTGGGTGTAATCCCATGTGCAGTTGTGTTCTGGGGTGGATGCTGCCCTGTTGGACACCCTTTCGTAGTCATGAAGTGGTGGGGCTGGCCCATGTCCGCAACATGTGTTCCGTGGTACGTGCCACGCGTTAACAGCGGCTTGTCCAAACACGGCGACTCCGTGTTTCGGCGGTTTTGGCCCCTGAACCAGAACCTGGCCTATGTTATGAGAAGAGGGGGGGGGGGGTACCTGGGTTCCTTCCTTGCGGCCCTATAGCCAACCCTTTGAAGTCTCCGGTTTTCCGGAGACCTCTGGAGACCTTCATTTTCCCCCATTTTTCCACTGGAGACTTGGAGACTAAATTTTGGTCAAGGGCCCCTGAGGAAACTCTTGTCAGCCCTTGGAAAAATGAGACCTGGAAAAATGGGGAAGTTGCTTGACCATGTCCCCCTTTTCACCCATTTACCCCCCAGTTTGCTCCATCCTTCTTTCTTCTTGGAACATTTTCATACATTTTCCATGATTTATTTGTAACAATTACCCATTTGCTCCCGTTTCCACCCATTTTCCCCCATTTCCCCCCATTTTCCCCATTTTTCCGTGGCCTGCCGGAGACTGGGACACCTCCGGAGACGGAGACTTCCAAGGTCTGCATATCTTGCCCCAAGTTCTACTTGGATGCAGCAGGATCCAGGCTGGGTTCTGGACGGCAATCTGGGCCACAACCAGGCGCCCCGAGATTCAACAGTGACCCCAATTGGTGTGTGCTCAACAGGCAGCAGCACTTGCTTCGGTTGCCCACACAAATCTGCTGCTTTACAAAGGGTTGAGGCAATCGAACTTGGCAGTCGATAATCAGATGGCAATCGCCTCCACCGTTTCGGGCAGAGCATCTCACCGATGCACTGCACAACAAAAGTTGTTGCGCCGGTTGCAACACATCTTCGCCGTCAGAAGCTGATTGCCCAAAGGTGGAAGTTTTCGCTGCCCATTGACGTCGACTCGGCTGCATGGCTCCGGTACAGGCAGGCAGCAGGTCTCCCTTCCAAATCCTGCACATGGGTCACACGGCGTACAAAGGGTAGGCAATTGGGCAAGAACACAGCAGAAGACACAGAGCGTGCAGGGCCAAGACACTAACGCGTCACAGACAGATGACGCATGCATTTTGAAGGGTCTGGAACCCAAAAATTTGTGCAACAAAAAAGGCCCAAATCAACTATTCCTGTTGTAAGTTTCATGTTTACCAGTGTAATCTGGGTCGGTGGGGGTGGGGGGGGGGATGGGGAGGGGGGTCTCGGGGGGAAGGGGGGGGGTCCCTGCTACTTCGGTTGTCAGCCGTTCCACTGCATCCCTGTCGCATATATTCTGCACCATCGTTGGGGGGGTAGCAGGATAATCGGAGGTCTCTCCATCTGCGTCCCACTCTTCTCACCAGAAAAGATCAGGCGGTTGTTGGCGGCTCCCCTCCCCCACGCTGAGCAATGGCTGGCACTGCTTTACCTTTGGACCACAGGCTGGTCATTGGACAGTATTTAAGGCAGGCACACTCAAAGTGCGCGCAGGACTTGTCCGGGGCTCGTCAATGTCTTGCTCTTGCCCTCTCAGTCACTTTTGCAGAAGAGTGCCGCCTTATGCTGCTTCGACTAGATCTGGTGTGCGGGCCAGGGGGGCGAAGAGCCAAGCCGTGCAGGCAACAGGACTTAAACGCTTATGTTCCTCGCACAGCTCGCAAACACACGTTTCAGGCAGGCGCCCCTCTCTCCTAATGTGTGCTTACTGTGAGAGCCAATGCGGCGGGGTACGTGTCGATGATACCTCTGCACTGCCCATTGTCCAACAGGAACAGTCCCCCTTTGTGGTACGGTTTCCCGAGGGTGGTCAGGCGCATGCCAGAGTTCACGCTCCCATTGCCCACAGGCACATCCCCGGGCATGAGACGGGGCCTGCCAGCCTCTTTCCGTGCGGCATTGTTCTGCTGTGGGACCTCACGTCCCCCCGGAGCGACCGCCCTGTCTGACATCCAAGCCGACCCCCTGCTCAATACAACGCCCCCCCCCCCCCCCCACCCCCACCCACCCACCCGCGCGACCCCCGACAAAATCGCACGCTGACTCGGCAGAAGGGACAGGGCACCAACCGTTCATCCAGCCCTGCTTTCATGCCACTGCACGTGGGTACCCCTCGTTGATTGTACACGCGCGCGCGCAAAAAAAAAGTGGGGGCGCTGTGCATCGCGCATGTCTTCTGGGCGAACGCTGTGCGATTGTTCAACGGTCATGGGCGTCGCGCGCGCACACACACACGCACACACACGGAGCGTGAAGTTCGAACATTCCTGCAGTGCGAACACAGCTGTAGAGAGGTGCTGTATCATAGCGAACGCGATTGCTTTGGATGAAATGAATGGGCGTCACACACACACACACACGCGCGCACACACACAAACACTTCCAGAATTCCTCTTTTCACAAGGACATGGAAGGTCCTCAACAGCGATCACTTGAGCCCTTTTCTGACCTTGTGGAAGGGTAGGGACCGGGGCATATTTACAGCCCCGCTCCCATGCCGGATTACCCCCCCACCCACCCCTTGCGCAAGCACTGCCTTGTCCAAGCATAGGAGCCCGTCTGACCGTTGTTTTTCTGACTTTCAGCGTGCTTGCGCAAGGGGGGGGGTGCATGTGGCCTCCACCCCCCTGGCCACAAATAGGTCTCCCTTGTTAACAGCACAGCTAACCCACTAACCCTCTCCCTTCACAAGAGCGTCCAGGACCTTAAATGCCGCCTGGCCCTCATTTATAGTGTACAGCAGTTGTACCCCCCCCCCCCCCCGTGTCCAAGAACCACCTTGCGCAAGAACCAACCCCTGGTTCCGCGGTCAAATTCTCGCATCACTTATTTACCAGGGTAGTGGGTTTTTCATGTTTCTGGTGGATGTAGGACAGCTATTCAGGTGTGCAGGACATCATTTCATGTGTGTTACTATGGGTCCCCCCATCAGGGGGGACCCTATCAGTCACTCACAGGCGCACATACCAGCTCCAAAGGCGACTGTAGCTCCGAAGCCTGGCCCCAAGGGGCAGCACAGACAGGAATTCAGGATGGTGTATCACAGGAAGAAGGGTTTCACGTCTCAGCCAGTTGAACATTAGATCATCCCATGCACGTTGGAAGGCACACTACAGCCCAGTCAGCTGAGATCCACTCCTTTGGTGTTCATTTGCCAACGTGGTTAACTGTGGGAAAGGAGAGGGCACGCATGTACGCGGTACGCGGTACGGGGTTGCCCACGGCTGTGCGCAAGAACCGACCCCTGGTTCCGCGGTCAAATTTAGGGGGAAAAGTGTGCGCAAGAACCAACCCCTGGTTCCGCGGTCAAACATTGCTGGTTCTTGGACACGGGGGGGGGGGGGGTACCTGACCTGTGACGTTTGCAGGGGTGACCAGCTTCCAAAACAACTGAAGGTGCCTGTCAAGTCCAAGCCAGCCCAGGCCAGCTTCCAGAAGGGCTGGCAAGCAGGCTGCACAGTCCACTTCTGCCTCATTGTCCAATCCTGAGCCTGTCCCTGAATGGCCCACTGAACATGTCCAGGAGTTCAAGGTTGTTTGGACTCGTAAAAAGCAGTTTCATCCAGTGCCTGTGGAAAGGGCACGCGCGCAGAAGTAACATCAATGTTTCAATCGGATTGACACTACTGGTGTTGTGCATGCACTGCTGCAGTTATACAGTGTCGCAGTTTTGTGGTACAACCCCCCCCCCCCTCCCTGCGCGCCAGGCAAACATTCCCCCTGTGACCCCCCCCCCCTAGGGGGGGGGAACCTGCCCAACAAAAGGGAGGAGATTTCAAATGGGGCGGGGGGTACCCAATTGAATCTAGTACCGAGTTTCAGCGCACCCGATTTAGGCTAGACGATGGGGAAAATGAGGGGCTGCTGTGATGTGTCTTGCAATGATGCTTGCAAAAATCGTATAACAGGATGCAAGGGACTGGTAACCCTCAACTGTGGGGGGTGTTTAGGGGACTAGATTTTTTCCTTTCGTTCAGGGCCGCCCTTAGGGACCGCCCCAAGGGACCACCAAACGCCAAACACCAACCGCCACCAACCGCCAACCGCCATCAACCACCAACCGCCGACCGCCAACCAGTGCCAACCGCCATCAACCACCAATCATCAACCACCAACCGCCGCCAACCACCACCAACCGCCACAAACCGCCAGTCACCGACCGCCAATCGCCACAAACCGCCAACCGCCAATCGCCAGCAACCAATATTGAACATATGAGTTACACGCGGTCTTTTAGCAAAACTGCCGTTCACGAACACTTTTTTTTCCCTCTTAAGGACCGCCCTGCCCAGGGGAGAACCGTCACCTCATGACTGCCCCCCCCCCCCACCCCTAGGGGGGAAGCGTCACGATGTTGCAGGGGAGATTTCAAGTGGGGCGGGGGGTATAAACTACGCAAAGCTACAAAACACAATGTTTGGAACCAAGTGCGCGGCGTAGTCCAACGCAACAACAAAGAAAAGTCCATGCACAAAGACCCGGCCCCCACTAGGAAAGACCTTTGGTGGGAACCTACCCAAGCCACTTCTGAATGGGAGTGGCTATGAGTCCTCGGTGCGTTGGGTTGTTTTACAGGGCTGAAATTGCTAGTGGAGGGAGCCTTCAGTCAATCAGAACCGACCATCAAGCCCCTTGTCCCGTTCTACTTCCTGGGGCTCAAAAAAAAAGGATTCGGGCAACCACCACCAAGAGCGGTTGTGCAGGAAACCCACCTTCAACCCAGAGAAACAAAAGATATGCAACACCTACTTGGTGCCGGGTCGCACTGCAGGGAAACTCAAGGGAGGAGTATAAGTAGCTACTTCTTTGTCAACCTCGACCCCTGTCCTGGACATGGGAAGAAGCTATGGTATGTTCTGAGAGTGTACTTAGACCCCGAGATTGACTCGTACTGTTGCAGCACTATTGCAGCTTCGTCCCAATAAAAAAAAAAGAAACAACAGATATGCAACACATACTTGGACATCTTTTGTGCCCGCCACCTCTTAGAGGTACACACATACTCCTTCCACACGCAATTGTGGCTCACCTCCACTGAGGTTCATGAAGACCTCTGCATGCATGAAAAGCTTGACTCCTGAAGGACATGGTCAGTCACATATACTACATACGGCGTAGGTACTGGGGTTTCCAGTGGAAGCGTATTTTGCACTACAACCGACCTCGTTTGAGACTTGTTCACACCTCCGTTTATGTGTTGCTGCAACTGCAGTGGATGGGCTGACCCTTGGGAGGAGGCGTGCATGTTACCACCTCTGGGAGTGCCCAGCGAGTTTCTGGTGGAGGCTGGGTGAGAAAATGGTTGGTGTTACTCGGGCATCGGTGGAGGGTGTGGGGGTGGCGGTCCACATTTAATGAGCATCTCATGAGCATCCAGCGAGTGTGTGCCTCCAGATCTGTATCCGCGCTGAGGCGCATTGTGCATTGCACTTTTCGCTTTTTTGCCCTGGATGCTTTTGCACGCAGTTCGCATGCAGTGCAAAGGTTTCACCCCCCACGTCCAGGGGACAGCGAACACTTGGTGTGTAATTTGCCCCCCCCCCCCCCCTTTGAAATCCCCCCCCCAGGGGGGAATTTGTCACCTTGGCCCAGAAAGCATGGGAAATACTGGGCGCCAAAGGCGCCACAGAAAATTTTTACGAGGCGCCGAAGCTGATTTACAATGTGATACTATGGTACAGATTTCTGGGGCAGCCCCCCCCCCCCCAGGGGGGAACCGTCACTTTGTGGCCGCCCCCCCCCCCCCCCCCTAGGGGGGGAACCTGCCCAACAAAAGGGAGGAGATTTCAAAGGGGGGGTACCCAATTGAATCTAGTACCGAGTTTCAGCGCACCCGATTTAGGCTAGACGATGGGGAAAATGAGGGGCTGCTGTGATGTGTCTTGCAATGATGCTTGCAAAAATCGTATAACAGGATGCAAGGGACTGGTAACCCTCAACTGTATGACCTCTATTGCCCACCATGACTGATTCTTTGCTTGCACCTGGCCGGTCAAACGACCCCCGGCAACAACCAGCACAACCTCAATACCCCAACTACTGGGCGCCATTGACGCGCAAACGGCACATCATGCCACATCCAGCACAGCCCCGGCGCACCAACCACCGAGCTCTGCGAACGCGGAAACGACACCAGCAGGAGCACCGGCCGCAGCGGCCGACAGGAAGCAGCGACCCGACGCAACATGGGAAGGGAAGAACGGGTGACTGTCCAGGGCCCCGTAAAGAAACAACAACCCGACGGAATGTCATACAGGGGGGGGTTTGTATGCCAAAAGGCCCCCCCCAACCGCGCAGCCATTTCTGTTTTCCCCGTGAGAGGTAGGGGTGATGCGGCAGTTATATCATCCCAGTGCATTACAAAACAAAGCACGTGCATCAGATATCTTTGTTTGAACGCCCTTCAGATATCAGTTCCCCTGTTTCACAGTATGGGCCAACTTTGAAATTGAGTCATTCTTACGCCAACGCGCACTTTTTGCGACAGTTTTCAGACACGGCGAACATGTATGTTAACACGCACCGCAAGGACCCAGCGTGAGATGGCACAGATCTCAACTATTTTGGAGGTCGCCAGAGAACTGGACCACACACATGACCAATACTCAGTAGCCTTTGCGGAGGGATAGCATACTCCAGCATGGTACCGTAGTTCCAATGCATTTTTTGGGTTGTTCCTGAGCATTGTCCCATGTGCATGCCTGTCGGCATGGGTCGCACACTTCGAAAGTCGGGCCAAAAAAAGTAGTTCCTGTGCATTTTTATCAAACCCTTGAGTTTCTTGGATATTTGCATTTGTGGTGGCATTTCACTTTTTCCCGATACGGAGTGGAATTTGATTTGGTCCAATGTTGTGTGCTTTGTAGGGAAGGGTTTGGGGTTGATTCTGGTCTGCTTGGGAGGCTTCGCTCGGGAAGGGTTGAAACTGGGGCTGAAGTCTGGATATTTGGCACACAAGTAGCGCACCGTGCAAACACGCGCCCAGTCTCCGGGGTGGGTCCTCGCAACAAGTGCGCAAGCAGTGCAAAGTCATCCCCCCAGACGCACACCTTGCCCCCCCCCCCCCCATTGACACCCCCGTGGATCGTGGTGCAGTGCGACAAATGGACACAACGAACTGAGAGTTGTGGCCATGACCATATACCTGTGTCACGGGGGTGTATGCGAGTCCTGTATCCGTTGCTCATGGCCCTTGACACCCCCCCCCCCCCTGGGTGGGCGAACCGTCATTTGGCCCAAGCGTAGGAAATACTCGGCACCGAACACAATTTTTCTTTAGGTTATATTTGGAACTGCTGCAGTGTTAGTGCTACTGTTGTGTGGTGTGATCTTCGGGGGGGGTTACTTAATGACCGTCCCCCCTTCCCTGGGGGGGGGAACCGTCACGACATCGGGGGGAAATTTCAAGGGGGATGGGGGGGGCAGCAGGGGAGCAGAGGCAGGGGGGCCGCGGGGGCTTTCGGTGAAAGGCTCCGTGCGGTGTGTTGCCGCTTCGCAGACCCACGATGGCGTCGCGACTGCCCCCGGAGCTGTGGGACGTCATCGCGGATTTCGACCAGACGCCGACGCTCAGCGCCGTGTGCCGAAGGCTGTGGGAGCTGCTGGGCCGCCGGTACGCGAAGGTGCTGTGCGACTCGGGGCAGTGCTTGGGGCGCGCCGTGGCCCGCGTCGCGAACCTGCGGCTGCTGCACCTCCGCGGGCTCGAGATCGGCGACGGCGGGGCCTGCGCCCTCGCCGAGCTACGGCACGCGCCGGCACTGCACACCCTGACCCTGAGCCTGTGGAGCAACGGCGTCGGGGACCGCGGGGCGGCGGGCCTGGCCGCGCTCCGCGCCGCCCCGGCGCTGCGCGCCCTGACCCTCGTCCTCGGCCGCAACGCGATCGGGGACGCCGGCGCGCGCGCGCTCGCGGCGCTGCAGGACGCGCCGGCGCTGCGGACGCTGACGCTCGACCTCGGGGGCAGCCGCGTCGGCGACGCCGGGGCCCTGGCGCTCGCGGAGCTGCGGGCCGCCCCGGCGCTCGAGGCGCTGTCCCTGAACTTGTGGGGCACCCCCGTCGGCAGCCGCGGCGCCGCGGCCCTCGCCGCGCTGCGGCACGCCCCGGCGCTGCGCGCCCTGGCGCTGAATTTCTGGGGGACCGCGGTCGAGGACCGCGGCGCGCACGCGCTCGCGGACCTGAAGGACGCGCGCGCCCTCACCGCCCTCACCCTCGACTTGGGCGAGACCGCCGTCGGCAGCGCCGGCGCGCAGGCGCTGGCGGCGGTGCGGCACGCGCCCGCGCTGCGCTCCCTGTCCCTCGGCCTCGGGCGGACGGCCGTGGCGGACCGCGGGGCGCGCGCGCTCGCGGAGCTGCGGCACGCGCCCGCGCTGCAGACCCTGGCCCTGCAGCTCGAGAAGAACGAGCTGGGGCCCGGCGCGGCCCGGGCGCTGGCCGGGCTCCGGGAGGCCCCCGCGCTGCACACGCTGACGCTGGACCTGTGGGACAACGCCGTGGGGGACGAGGGGGTCGGGGCGCTGGCGGCGCTGCGGCACTGCCCCGGCCTGCGCTCGCTCACCCTCGGCCTGGGGCAGAACGCCGTCGGCGACGGCGGGGCGCGCGCGCTCGCGGCGCTGAAGGGCGCCGCCGGGCTGCGCGCGCTGTCGCTGGATCTCGGGTGGAACGCGGTGCGCGCCGACGGGGCGCGGGCCCTGGCGGCGCTGCGGGAGGCCGCAGCGCTGCAGGAGCTGACCCTGGACCTCAGCCTGAACGCCGTGGGGGCCCAGGACGCGCAGGCCCTGTGCGCGCTGAAGCGGTCCATCGGCCGGTGCCACATCCGAGTCAGTTGCTGAGCCAGGGCGCGTGGCACTGGGATCAGACCCGCCAGCGGCATCCGCCAGCTCAGACATGATCACACCAGAGCCGGGTCCTGTGGAGTGTTGCGCTGGCTGCAGCGGTTTCTTGCTGTGTACTGGGTGTGAGAGGGCCGGTCATTACTGAGACTGGGTATGAGAGGAGCAGGTATTACTGAGTACTGGGTATGAGAGGAGCGGGCACTATTGAGTTCTGGGTGTGAGAGGAGCGGGTATTATTGAGTACTGGGTGTGAGAGGAGCGGGTATTATTGAGTACTGGGTGTGAGAGGAGCGGGTATTATTGAGTACTGGGTGTGAGAGGAGCGGGTATTATTGAGTACTGGGTTTGAGAGGCGTCGGCATCACCTAGTACTGCGTATGAAAGAGGCAGGTATTACTGAGTACTGATTGTCAGAGGGGTGGCTATTCTAGTTTTGGGTATGCGAGTGGCGGATATTACCTGGGTATGATTAGTACAGGGTATGAGAGAAGGGGGTATTACTGAGTACTGGGTGTGAGAGGAGCGGGTCTTTCTGAGTACTGAGTATGAGAGGGGCGCATGTGACTGAGTGCTGGGTGTGAGGGCGGGTATTACTGAGTACTGGGTGTGAGAGAGGCGGGTATTATTGAGTACTGGGTGTGAGAGAGGCGGGTATTATTGAGTACTGGGTGTGAGAGAGGCGGGTATTATTGAGTACTGGGTGTGAGAGAGGCGGGTATTATTGAGTACTGGGTGTGAGAGAGGCGGGTATTATTGAGTACTGGGTAGGAGAGGAGCGGGTATTACTGAGTGACAAATGGCACAGAGCCAATTCCTTGTGAAACTCGGCGGCCCTGCCAGACACAAGCGGCAGGTCTGATCCGGATCAGCACCGGGGCCGGGGTTGGCCTGTGATCGGTTGTTGAGCCCCTCTCCCACGAATGCTACCCTGGGCATGGCCGGCTCGCATGGCTGCAGGGGCCCTCTTCCAGGGCTGTAGCTCAAGGGTTGGATGGCACTGGATGGCACAACGCCTGGACACACCGGGCCCTGTGAGGGAACGTTAGCACGCCGGTTGCAGCAGGCAAAGTTTCAATGGGCACCGTCCCACGTCCAACCGTTTTTGGTGGACATGTGTCTGTGTGGGATTTTGTGACCGAGCCTCGCACAATGGGATTTGGGCACGTATTTGAGTGCCCAAGAGACCAAGCAATGATTCCAAGAGAGATCAATATTGTCATTACACTCCCTTGCCACCACTTCTTCAAATCATGCATGATTATGAAAAGGGCCCCCCAAGCTCCGTATGACGGGGGGAAAGCATTGGGGTAGATGGCCTGAACATTGATTTGGATGCTGGGCGCGCTCCGGGCAAGTGTTCCCTCTGTGTTCCACTTCCCGTAGCAGGGGGTTGATGTCGGCAGGGAGCACTTGCGAGCACTGCGAAGTGCCAACGGAGTGCCTAGATGAACGGCCCCAGCTCCCCTACTCAACCGAAGATCACTTGATCAGGGCACGGTAGTTGCTCTGCACTTTGCAGAACCGGTGCTGGTTACATCTCAATACAGAAGGGGTGCACCCTGGGCGCATGACGCCATCCTCTTTGTGCAGCGCTGCCCTCCCGATGCACAATTGCAGTACTACATCAGGAATTGGTTAATCCAACTGCGAGGACATACGGTCAGGACTGTTCATTACAATCCCAAAAAATGGGTGTTATTGAAGTATCTGGATCCAAAAAAAAAATACTGCGAGCCAAAAGATCAATGGTGTCATAAGCTTATGGCAAAACTCATGGCTGATGGGACAATTGCTCAGTACTTGAGTTGTTCCAGCGGAGCTGCAAGGCATTTTTATCGCAAAAAAAGCTCACACGCAGTCCCTTTGGAACTCGAGTACTCGAACTTTAGTTGCGTGACGGAATCCGCGCATGCACTGCACACCATCAGCCAGCATGTCTGCACCCATACCTTTGTAGCCCCCCATGACCCATGGCAGGAAGGAAGTGCAGTTTAGTGGCCTTATTGGAAAGTACTGCGCGGTGCGAGTACCTGCGAAGTGAGCAGGCTACGCCAGCTCATCTTGGTCTGAGCCAAAAAAAAAGTTTTGTGGCCTTATTGGAAAGACACAACCGTGCAGCCCCAGCCCCCCCCCCCCCCTCTGGTGGGAGAGCAACTGTTGTTTCCGCAACCGTGGAATTCGGCGGTTCCTTTTTCTGGTTGTCTGTGAAGATCAGTTTTTTCTTGTGATGTGGGGCTGTGGATGGTATTTTAGGGACACTGAATACTGTCCTGCCGGGTTTTGCCCCTCCCTTCGGTACGTGACTTTGATGCACCTCTGCGGACATGGCTGGCTGGCCTCAGTTGCGCAGTGCTTGGCTGCCTCCGTCTTTTCACGGTGCACGCAGACAACGCCCTTGTCACAACGTCAGGAGGTGTTGTTTCTTTCATTTTCAGTGCCTCTGCTGTTGTTCTCACAGGGGGAAGGTGTGCACCACACGGTACACCGTGGACGCATCGGTGTGCGCACGTCAGTGGTATCACAGGTACCCCCACGGTGTGGCAGGCCAGCCGGTGGCCCCCACGCGCCCATCAAACGGGAGCTGGCAACAGCGCACCACGTGTCCCGAATAGCGCTTGCGTGTTCTTCTTCATGTGATGCTCAACGGGCTGATGTGCTGCCTTGTGCAAGTGCATTGTGGGGGGTTTCGCATCAGAAAGTGCTGTCTCCTGCAGAGTGGTTGCTGCTTGGATGGTGCAACCTGCAGCCGCCGTGTGCACCGAGAGGAGCACAGGGCCAGACTCGCTGCGCCCATCCATTCCAACTGCAGGTGCCTATTCTTGAGGATCGTGCAGGGGAGGACAGTTTTTCATGCAGTCGTTCAATCCGGCGATACAGTTCCTCAGGTTCACTGCCTTCAAAAAGGTCTCTCAGATGTCAGCCGTGACACTGGCAGTGACGGCGATCGTGACAGTAGGACATGTGGTGTGTCCGAGTCAGATCAATCTTCTCAGTCTTCATAGTGTTCGCCTTGTTCTTGCACCCATGCAGCCCTTGACCCTGCCCCACCCAACGCATACAGCAGCCACCGCCGAGTCGTCGCCAACTGCCGGGGATTTGCCTGTTGCCCACTGCCAACTGCAGGAGCAGTCCGGTGGCGGTTGTTATCTGGGGAGATGAATCTCATTTGACGGCACCGTGTTTAAGCAGCGAAAAGGAGGGGAACCTTAGGATTGTCTGCGAGTGTGGTCCATTCGGCTGCAACGGCACAGGGGTGAGGCAGGGGGTGGAGAGTTGAGCAGCCGTCTTGCCCTTGTAGCCTAACCTCTTTGGCACAAGATGGGTCTGTCCAAAGGCAGACACCCTGTCGGACCGCACCTCGGATTTTACGGTGCTGGCACAGAGGAAGCAGAACGTGATTCCTCAGTTCTCTGGTATCGACTGCCCGAATGCACTGTAAATGGGCTGCGCTGATCATGTCGGCAGTTTCTGGTTGCCCACAGGTTGCTGCACCGTCTCAGGCAACCTGTCCAGAATGCTCCAGGAGGCCTATCCTTCTTGGACCTTGGTGTAGCCAACAAAATATCCAAACTACTCCTGCATCAAACTACCCTTCCGTGCTCCCTTGCATAGGAGCTGTGCTTGTCTGCTGGATTGTTCGCATCACTCTCAATTACGAGTTTTCGTTTCTGAGTTTGCTTCGGCGTAGCAGCAATCCCATGCATCCGATCCCTGTCCCCCACCCCCTGGTTACGGGTAGATCCAAAGTTTCCCTGTATTGCATAAGTGGCGCAAGTTGTGCGTGCAATGCAGAGTGCATTTATTCTTTTTGGCCCTTGCTCTGTTCAATCTTTTATCTGCATTGTCTCTGACCAGGGGGACGGGGAGTGGCAGAGACGTTCAACCCACTTGGACGGATGAGGTTGTGGAGCCAACTCCAACAAGTGTGCAGCGGATTGCAGAGTAACTTCATTTGTGTAAAGTGGCTAGACGAACTTGCAAATTTCCTCCACCATTTTTTCTTTGTTTCTTTACTGGGGTTTTCATGGCTATGCAATCTATCCCAATTCTATACTTCGTTCTGGAACATATGCTCCTTTATGCGAACCTGCCCCCCTCTGGAAAATATTCCACAGTGCTGGTATTCTTTGAATACATCAGTGCCTTGGACTGACATACATTGCAATAATATTGAGTTGCAGCAGTGAACATTTTCATAGCTTGCAGCACATTGCTCTGATCGACGAAATGCCAACATGCCATTTGTAGCATTACCACTCCTCTGTTATTTGTTGGTGCCGGGCAGCTCACTCTGTAGTGTCGTCAGGAGAAGCCTGTGTCCCTTCTTTCTATGAGGGGTAGGCCTGCTTTAAAGATACTATATGACTCTGGCCTCGCCTCAAAATGCAACATACCCATGCTGAGAACTCACCTTCGCAGCTGTGGGACTACGTTCACTGACAGCAAGAAACAAAATACCACTGTTATCAATATTTCATGTGGGGATGCTGGACGCTTGCGGCAATAACGTGCTATTGCATGACGGGGGCAATCCAAAGGGGGATTGCCCATGACGTTGGAACTCCGATTTCCTGCGATCACTGAAGTTGAGTAGAGACTGGGAGCAAATGCACAAAACGCTATTCCCGAAGATTGGCTTCATTTTGCAGTGTTGCCTTTATCCTGCTGGTGGCTGGTTGATGGTTCGTTGCTTTTATTTGGATGTCTCAAAGATGTGTCTTGTTGGGAAGTCCCAGGACAGGGACAACAGGTGCAGATGTTGGTTGCTTTGGGGGCGTACCGTGCGCTGTGCGCGCGCTGTGTGAAAAGTAGGCCATTCTCCACCACCGGTAGGCAGTTTTTTGGGTGTAGGATTGCCGCAGGGTACTATTGCCATTGTGTGTCCTTGTAGCATCAACCCTCCCCCTTCTTGCGTGTATGTACCCTTGCAAACGGGCACCCTGAGGCCGGTATATGGTGATACATTCTCAGGGTGTCTGCTGCGGGGCATCATCTTTTGCTCTCATTTCTCAGACCCTCTATTGCATTCACCATGGACTTTAATGTTGGAGATAGGGTGTTCTACACTCGCTCCAATGGGATGCAAGTTCCTGCCACAGTGGTGGGGTTTGCGCCCGACGGATTACTCCACTTGAAGTATTTCCAAGACGCGGTGAAGGTGGTGAATCGGCAGTGCAAAGTTGCTCATGCATGCTTCTAGAGGTGGCAGGTTTTCAGGGCTGTTACCGGGGTAAACACCGTAATAACTGGCGCTGTGCGCGCGCTGTGCGAAAACGCCCCCTTTGGCTTGGGCACTTGAATGCCCTTTTTAGCCATGATATCGGAGAAGAAAGAAAGTAGACAACTGCAGTAGGGGCCCAAAACATAGCCTAATGTCCAGTGGTTCTACAAAGGAACTGTGAACCATAGTGCAACCCGGCACAGGACCCTCTGCAATAAGTTGCACTGTGCAAGGGCCTCGTCGAAACACAAACAGTCTTCACACTGTGCACCTGGGGGTTGTTTGGTAAGTGGTGGCAAATTGTCCAAAAGTCCCACACGGATTGCGGGGTGCGGCCTGAGTGCAGTGTTCAACATCGAGCCGGAGTCTGAAAGTTAATCAGTCCGTTATTGAATGTCTTGTAACCAAACCCCAGGGCAGTGGCCAATTGGCCAACTTCCAGTTGTGGATAAGTATACTGCAGGTGTGTGGCCCACCACAAGAGGCCAACCACAGGCAGAAAACCGAAGGGAGGCCACACCCGCCATAAAGCTGTGTAGGGTGGGCAAGGAGCTCGATAGATGCGTGATAGATGAGTGAGCACGCTATGCTCAGGGCAAGGGCGAGGGTGAAAATGTGCACAACACCACAGGGTCTATGAGTGAACATGGTGTGTTCCTTGCCAAAGGCAAGGCCCGGGTTGTTTCGGCATCTCATGTGGGCATTGTCATGGGGAAGGAGGTTATTTCACCCTTTCATTGTGCAGAAGTACAAGCCACACCAACTTACACATAGTGGCATACTAAGGATCACTAGACCGGGCGGGCACTGGGCATTTCTGGATGGTGTGGTGTGCATGATCTGCAGACAATCTGTTGTGTGATATTGGAGGAGGTACAGCCCGCGGTGCACGCGGTGCGCAGTGTTTTGGGTAGTGCGGCTAACTCTTTTCCCATACCGTGGGGGGGGGGGGGTTATGGGGTGAAAAAATTGATTTGGAAAAATTTCGAAACCCTCCCTCGTACCAAATTTTTCCTTCAATTTTAAGGATTCTCTGTGCCATGCTGTATACATCAAACACGGGCTGTAAGGAGGGTTTCCTATGTGCTGCATGCAGTGCGAATGCGTCACATAGAGATGAGACGCAGTGTCGATTGACACTGTGTTCTCTAATGCTATTGCTATACGCAATCCAATCCGCCGATCCTTGTGCGTTCGCCATTCATTCTCTACCCGACTACTTAGGAGATGCAATTTCGAGTTGTGTCTTTTGGTACAGTGCTTTAGCACCCCAGTGGTGATACACCATACCATTGATCACTTCTGTGTCGTGCAGTCTTTGTGCCATCCGCACGGAAATTACCACATCCGGAGCCCACCAGGAAATAACGTTAACCATCCAGAGCCCACCAGGAAATGACAGCAACCATCCAGAGCCCATCAGGAAATACAGCAACCATCCACAGTTCACCCGGAATGCACAATGAACATCCACTAGGAAGCAGCAGCAAGGGGCCTCATAGCAAATTTTTCCTTTATTTCTAAGAAGCAATACCAATTTTTTACCCCCTTAATTTTGGTCATCCCAAAAAAAACCACTCAACCCCCCCCCCCCCCCCCGGTAATTCCAGTGAGGCGAAACATTGAACTGAGTGGTGATGACCATGCGCCTGTGACACGGGGGCGTATGCGAGCCCAGTATCCGTTGCCTCATGGCCCGGTAATTCCCCCTTGTGCTTTTTCTCAGTACCTCACTAGCCCTATAGCGCCCCCCCGTTGAGCCCGTCTGCCATGGCTGCGGGATGGGGCGCCAAGCCAGGTTGCGATGGGTGGACAATAGTCACGGGTGCCTCAACCCCTCCCTTGCAGGGAAAACCACAACTCACAATCAGAGGCACAAACGGTTTCCTCGGCAGCGCACGTAACGCGGTGGGGCGAGGGTGTGTGCATTGTTTGCAGTGTGTGCTAGTAATTGTTGCTTGTTGTTTCATGCCACTGTTTTCTGCGGCGGGAAAGTGTTCCACATTCTTTTCTTCTATTTTCTTCGATGCCTCCTCCACAAAAGGCACAACGCCAATGTCTACGATCCGTTGACGTGAATCTGTCCACGGTGTTGGGCCGTGCTAGAGATCAGATCTTTCTCCTTTCATCATCAACCAATGGCCCCTCCGTCAGGGGGTGCGGGCGGCTACAACCACCATGCAATTGGTGAAGGGGATGGATATGCTTACCCCTTAGGCCGCTGCGTCCAAGCACCAACGGCAGCATCATGCCGCAGCATTCTGCAGCATGCCGCAGCGCCAGATTCTGGGAGCCGTTGGTGGGGGTTTTGAGGCATGCCGCAGCATGCCGCAGCGAGCCAAAATTTTCACATGGTGGACTTTTTTTTCCATAACATGTCAAACCTGTGAACCCTTTGTTGCACATATGATGCAGAATTGGATGGTAGCTCAGTGGTCTATGTACCAGGTCCCAGTTTGGAGGGTCCTGGGTTCCAATCCCAAAAGGGCAAATTTTTGCCTGTCAGTTCTTCTCTATTGTTGCACAGATTTTCGCTTTTTTGGTGTTGTTTTGACATGTCAAGTCCTGAGGATACTCAAACTACCGAGGCATCACAGGTTTTTGAAACCTGTGCCGCTTTCGGAAAATGATGGTACCCTTGACCAACAGCTTGAAGCATGCCGCAGCGAGCCAAAATTTTCTTGGGGACCGTTGGTGCTTGACCGCGTCCCTCACAAGCTGAAAAATCACTGAAATTTTTCGAGACTTCGATGGAAAGAACATGCGCGGTGCGCGTACCTCCCCCATTGGGTCCCTGATATGGGTCCTTGCCATTCGAAAGTACCCAAAAGGATAAAAGGCCTGGTCTTTCAAGCTTGCAAGAAATTTCCACTATTCAGTACTAGGGAATGCCATGCACGCAGTGCGCACGCAGTGCGCACGCAGTGCAAAGTTTTGGATGTCGGCCAATACTCGAACCCTAGTTTTGGCCCCTTTTGACAAGTTTTTGGTTCCATACAAGGGTTTTTTGGCCTCCCAAGCATTTAGGACGTGGCATATTTGAATTGTCAACCATTTCCTAGATTCTTGTCCATTTTGGAATGTAAATTGTGTAAATGCCCCTTCCCTGTGGCAGAGTCTGCTGGGGCTGTGTAGCCAATTCGCCGAGACCGCCACCTGAAGATCCGTGCATACTTGAGGGCAAGACAAGGGCGACATTTCCAAAAATCATTGGGCCCCAACCGTCCGGTGCTATTGAGGAAACCGGGACAATCTTTGAATCCACGCTTTGTTGCGTGGTGCATCATGGTGACCCCCGGCGTAGGTTTTGAGTTTTGATTTTGTTCCCTTTGTCGGGGACCCCCGAGAATGCAGGGGTGACGTAGCATTTCCGCCCTCTTTTGGGCCCCAACCGTCCGGTGCTATTGAGGAAACCGGGACAATCTTTGAATCCACGCTTTGTTGTGTGGTGCATCATGGTGACCCCTGGCGTAGGTTTTGAGTTTTGATTTTGTTCCCTCTGTTGCTATGTTGCTATGTTCAATTCGCCGATACCGGCATCTGAAGATCCCTGCCTCGAGCTTTCATACCCCGGCTCGAGGAGGAGGCAATCAGGGGTCTGGAGATCCCTGCCTCGAGCTTTTCCCCGGCTCGAGAAGGAGGCAAAAAGGGGCTTTCTTTCTTTCTTTCTTTCAATCGGATTGTTGTACGACGTAAACAATGTGTTGCACTCCGTTGCGTTGCGTCCTTGTATGTGTTCATGCCTCACCCACGTTTGTTGCCAAATGTCAAACGGGCACCCTGAGCCTGGTATGTGGTGATACAACTTCAGGGTGTCTGCTGCGGAACTACTGTATTTCGTGCTACGTTTGTAGAAAACACATGTCAATCCCCGCGGACCTTGAGGAGTTTGTGGTACGGCCTTCGTCCCCACCACATCGCACTCCCCGCTCCCGCTCGCCATCGACAAGTGCTTCACGGCCACGCTCGGAATCCCCACCGCCCTCCCATTCATCCGATTCTCGGTCGCCATCCCCCAAGCGACCACGGACAACACGGTCCCCGCGTTCGGAGTCAAGAGACCCCTCATCACCGCGTCCAAGAGCGTGCTACTGGACAGATGAGTGGTATTCTTGGGTGAGTATCCTAGCCTCTGCGTGCGCACTATGCACGCAGTGCGCACGCAGTGCAAACACTTAGCCCTACCCTTCTGAGTGGATTGCCCAGGCAAAGTACGTTTGCTCAAGTACAATCTTGCATCAGTCTGCCCCCTGCTTCTGCATTAATATCAGAGCACAGGGAAGCGAAAAGCATTGCCAGGGGGCTGGGCTCTGGTACTGACTTGTTTTTCCTTCACCTGGGAGCCTCTGTATTTCAGTTGGATTCAGGGTGTTGTGCATTGTGTACAGGGGGTTTGGACATGTTTCTGATGGCCAAATGGCGCTGCGTAGTCCATTGCCTGAGGTTGACGCCCACGAGTCCTGCTGCATGGTGCCCATTACTGTACGCGACATTCCATCCGCACCCTTGTCCTCTGCACTAGCTTCTGATGCATCAGCTTTGATGGTGTTGAGCGTGCCTCTGTAAGCTGGCAGTGGGAGGGAATGCCTCCCAAGGCAGGAGCGCAGGGGAGGAATGGACAGCAGTCGAAGCCCTCAAAAATGACGCTGGGAGATTTCATGGTTCGCGCCGCCCCAAGTGTTGCAGTCGGCAGTACTGCACCGCCGCCTCAGAACAGCGCACCCGTTCTTGGAGGGTATCGCGTGCACGGCACGAAAAAGGGGAGCATCCCACTGTCTACCGAATCGCGAGCCAAGGGCAAGAAGGTGACCGTTTTGCGCAATGTGGACGGGGATATGCAGGCGCTTCTCAAGGACCTAAAAGAGAGTCTGGGGACCGGGGGTCTGGCCCATGAGAATGGGACGGAGCTGGAGATTCAAGGGGAGCACGAGGATCGGATAGCCGCCTTTCTGAAGAAGAAGGGCTGCCTCGTGGGTGTCAAAGGCTGCGGGAAGGCCGCGGAGCCGCCTCCAAAACTGAAGCCGAAGGCGGCGCCATCGGCACCAGCGGTGCCCCCCACGCCGGTGGCGGTCGCGACCCCCGACTCCAAAGACCAGAAGAAGTATGTGCAGCGCCTGCAGAAGTTCATGGATTCGGACTTCGTGCAACGGCACAATCTTCAGAACATGAGTAATAATGCGATGACGAAGATGAAGTACTCGGAGTTCATAGGCATGTGGAAGGATTTCGTGGAGGTCGCCACTGACTCCCAGCGCAGTGCTGTCCTCACAGGTCGAGTGGCCTGAAGCGTCGCTGCCGTCAGAGCGGGGGGGGGGGGGGGGCTAAGCCCCCGGGGGGAAGGGCTCATCACCGTTTCCTATCTTATGAACTCAGAATTTAGGTCGAATTTACAGGTCCCGTGGGTAAAGCTTAGCGTCGGCCACTGGCGTACCGCTGCACACCCACTGCTTTGCATCTCTGTGGCCCACCCACAGGCATCTTCGTGTCTCATGTTCTGTGACAGAAAGGTAGCGATGGTCTTATAGGCCACGGACGAGCCCATTTTCTTTCTGCGCTTTGTGCTGTTTGCCGCCAGTGCACACGTGACATAGCCCAGAGTTCCTTCGGGGGGGGGGGGGGGCGTTCCTGCGTGGCAACTGGGATCTACGCACAAAGGCCCGCCTCTATGGGGGGTGAGGCAATGGTGGGCTCGTTTTCCATGGTGCCAGGTGCTCCAGTAGCGCCTTGGATGCCAACAGGCTCGGCAGTGCCCGCTGCACCTTCTGGTTTCGGATCTAGCTCGCCCTGCCTACGTGTCATGTCCGCCACCGCACGGAGCTGTGGGACAATCGTAGCCCTGGACTGTTCTGATTCCTGATTCCGAGAACTCTCTCGAGTACTGTCTGGTACCCCCCCCCCCCCCCGTGTCCATCCCCCCCCCAAGGGGGGGAACCGTCACTTGGCCCATGAACAATAAGAAATCAATAGGAAATCACAGGCGCCGAAGGGGGGGAACCGTCGTCCCTTGGGGGGGGATGGACATGGGGCGGGGAAGGTAAGAGGGGTATGCCAGCTTGCCCAGGTCTGAACCACAGAAAAAAAAGAAACTGATGGGCTCGTTTTGCGTGGTACCGTAGAGTGCAGTGCCTACCCCCTCAAACCAGTGGGATGTTCTGAGGAAGTTGCATCGCGTCCTGCGAACCTATTCTTCTGGCCCGGCCGCCGGTAGGGCGTCGGGATTTTTTTTCGCCGAACAGACCGGCAATGATGGACGGGCCTGTTTGTGGGCAGCCGATGGCGGTGGGGGGCTGACCGTGACCTTCTTCTGTTGTCAGTGTGACGGGGGGATTTTTACCCGCTTACGGACGGCATCTGCCGCAGGAGCGTGGTCGGGGGAGGGCGGTCCCCGACCCCTTCAAAACCCTCCCCCCGGCCCCCTCGGGTCACTGAGCGCTGGCTGACACGGAACACGGCGCGTATGCCACGACCCAAGGGCCCAGGTTCCATTGCATTGCCCGCGGGGGAGGGCCCCAGAGTTTTGTTTAACAACTCAGCATTTTCTGGGGGGGGGGTCTGACCCCACCCACCCCCCCCCCCCCCCCTCGGACCCCCCCCCCTTTAAGTGATTGGGCAAATTTTTCTCCGGGCCTTCAGCCAATCAAAATTTTTCTCTGCCGCCTTCGGCGCAAGTCAGTTTAGGCCAAAAAATTCTTCGGCGCCTTCGGCGCCTCTAACAGCTCAGGGTCTCCACAGCCCCACCCACCCACCCCCCTCGGACCCCCCCCACCCACCCCCTCCCTCCCTCAAGGACAACTCTGGAGGGCCCTCCAAGCCTGTTTCCCCACAGGCCCCCCCCCCCCCCCCCTCTCAGGGCTGGGCCCGCCAAAACGGCCCCAGACGCTGCCAACCCACGTTCCGCACACATTCGACGGAGCATACCTCAAATGCGTGGTGCCCCCGAGTCGGGGAAGGGCGCTACGCCCGCCCCTAATTGGGGAAGGGCACTGCCCTTTCTGATGCACCCGAACAAAAAGTTTTCTGTGTGTTCCGTGCCTGGCCCTCATCCAAACGGCCGGACCCTCGCCAACCCCGAAATGTTGTTTAAGACTTGGACTCTCTGCATGGGGCCCGGGTACAGGGTGCACACCATTGCAGGCATCATTGTGGGAAACCCGAAGGCTTGGCCCTTCGAGCCCATTTGCCGGGCCCCCCACCTCTTTATTCAGACAGGCTTGGGGGGGCCCTCCCCTGGGGGTTACAAGGGAGCCGCAGCCAAGCTCAGACCGTAGTGCACCGTGACCCGGCGCTCAAGCCCTGAACCAAGATGCCCATGTCTCTTGCCCGAGCCCAGGGAGGACAGGGAGCAGCCCAGTGGGCCAATGGAACATTTACAGGCCAGTCGCCCACGATTGGAACTGAGAAGGCGATGAAGGCCGTGTGAAGGCGGGCGCGGCTGGAGCACAGTGGCGGGTCCACACCTGACCTTTCGAGGCCCCCTTCGCTTGGCTCACTTTAATTCGGTCTCCCCCCCCTCCCCCCCAGGGATGCATCAGAAGGGAAGGCGCCTCGGAGGTGGCCCCAGAAGCGGTTAGACAAGCGGTTGGAGGAGGTTGCCAAAGCGGTTGGGGGCGGTTACTGTCAGTTACAAATGCCATTGACGCTGGCACTTGGCGTCAGCGGACAGCGGCTGGGCATAGGCTGGGGACCGTGGAGGGGGGGGGGGGGTACTTCCCCCCCCTTCCAATGCATCCCTGCCCCCCCTCCCCCCGTCGCACCTCTCTTCTAGAGAAACCCTGTCCATGTGTCCTGTGGCTTGGAGTCCCTATCTGACACCGGGCAGAGTGTCACCCACCCGCAATATTAATGTGCCCGCAGAGCCCATGCTGATCTTTGTCGGTGAAATGAAGAAACCGCCGAGGACGCTCCACGTGCCCCACTTTCACTCTCATCTCCGTCGTGTGTGCACATGACACTTGCATCCGTTCTGTCCAGGCAGCCCCCCGCGTAGGCTCCCCAAGCCCTCCCCCAAGCCCTCTTATGGACCCTCGTATGCATATTCACCCACCCACACACCAGGGATGTACCCCCCCCCCCCCCGTCCAACGAACACTGTGTCCAACGAACAGTTCCCGTTCAGACCGTATTTTTTTGGGACCTAATTCATTCGGTACTTAATTAGGTACCAAACATCAGAACGGAGGTTTTAGGCTAATGTTGCGGGGAAATGAGGGGCTGTTGGGGGAACGTTAGCGCGCCGGGCATCTTTTTTTTTACCCGTGCCCCACCGGTGGCCTTTTAGGGGGTGCACTAAGGGGGCGCAGTTAGCGCAGCTCCGCTATTTGGGCGTCTGGCTGTACTAGAGACCCATACTTTGAGATACTAGGGGCATCATGGTGACCCCTAGCGTAGGTTTTGACTTCTGATTTTGTCCCCTTTGTTGGGGACCTCCGAGAATGCAGGGGTGACATAGCATTTCCGCCCTCTTTTGGGCCCCAACCTTCCGGTGCTATTGAGGAAACTAGGACAATCTCTGAATCCGCGCTTTGTTGCGTGGCCCCTTGAATTGGGGTTAGGGACTCTCAATCCACGCTTGTTGCGTGGCCCCTTGAGTTGGGGTTAGGGACTCACATAAGTTGGGGTTAGGGACTCACAATCCACGCTTTGTTGCTTTGTGTGTTCTTGAGGGTGGCGACCAATGCGCTGTTCATGGCTTTTCCAGTTGTGCATGATGTGTGGTATGTGAAGGGAAGGTAGTTTGCAACTTCGTTGAGCTAGGGCAGTTTGGGTCACCTAATTCTAAGGGCGTTTCCAAGGGGTTTGCTTGGGGGCTCTTCGGGGGGAACATAGTCTAAAAGTAGCGCGCAGTGCGCGCGCAGTGCAAAAGATTCCCCCTGGGTGGCCTCTTGAGTTGGGGGTAGGGGGGGAGCCTTAAGAGCAGTGCGCGTGCAGTGCAACTATTTGGGCGTCTGGCCGTACTCACAATCCACGCTTTGTTGCGTGGCCCCTTGAGTTGGGGTTAGAGACTCACAATCCACGCTATGTTGCCCGGCCCCTTGAGTTGGGGTTGGGGACTCGCAATCCACGTTTTGTAGCGCGCCGGGCACGTGCCGGGCAAACACTCCCCCCATTGTGTTGTATTTTGCAGAAATGGTGTGCAAAACTGCAAAGTGGGGTGTGAGGGAGTGGTGACAGGACCTCTATCGCCCACTATGACTGACTCCTTACTTGCACCTGGCCGTGAGGTGCTTGCGGCTATTACGGATGACGCCATTCGTGAGGCATGCCGCACCGCGTATTTTCCAAGTGGTTTGAAGTTATCCCAATTGGAGGACACAGAATTTTTCAAGAAGCATAATCGTGAGTCGGACTCTGATGATGGGTCACAAACTGATACGGATGGTTCAGTTGACTCCGATGATAGTAGTGGAGTTGATGACTCTGACAGTGACAATGATGGTGAGTGTGACGTGGTTTGGGCCAAGTCAGGGCATGGGGTGTGGGGTTTGTGCCATGTTTTTGAGGACACCTTGTACCTAACCCGTGATTTGATGGAGGACAGTGCTACCCCATCAAATCTGTCCGTCCCCAAGGTGAGCGACTTGGATCGGGCTGCCACTTCTGCCCGCGCCAGGAAGAGCCCCAAGCCCGGGGAGCACATTCAGCTTTTGCGCATGAAACGCGACCGCAACAAGGGTTTGTACTCTGAAAAGTGTTAAGTGGAAGTCTCCATCGCATTGTGCTTTGAATGGGCTGGGTGTCTTGTGCCTAGGGATGTGTTACTGTCAGTTCACAATATTGTCGCACGCACCGAACACTGTGTCCAATGAACACTACCCATTCGGACCGTATTATTTTGGGGACATAATTATTCGTTGGACAGGGGGAGGGGGGGTATTAGAACGGCCGTACACCGTAGGAGGAGGGAGGGTACCCCCCCCCCCCCTCCTCTCCTTCCAATGTTTGAGGCTAACAGCCAAAATTTTGCTTCGGCGTCAAGAAGATTTAACCTTAAAATTTTCGGCCCACCTTTGGCGGGACCATAGGGGGACCCTAGGAGGAGGGTTGTCCCAGCCAAACCCCCTCCCCCCCCTTCAGACCCCCCACCCTCCAGCACTCCCCACCTTCGAATGCATCCCTGCCCCACACACTCTCTTTGGGGATGCCCTCACATGTAGTGCATGGTGTTTTGTAGCCCACAGCCTACAAAAATGTAGTGGTCAGCCATAACATGCGCCATGGAATCCCACTTAATATTTTGACCCAAACGAGTGGACACCCAAGTGGCCGAGGGTCTCGCAATGAGGGGGGGGGGGGCAGCGGTGGGACGGCCTGAGGACAGAGGCGCGTGGACAGCAATTTAGGCATGATGGCGTGGTTGGTATACTTGCACTCTGGGTACGAAACAGGACCAGTGCGCATGCACTACCAATGAAAGGCAGGCCAGTAGTGCGGAACGTAAACCCAAGGCCACTCTTGTGTTGGTGGGGTTCACCCCCATGAGTGTGATTGCTTTGACAAGGATCAGTAGCTCATGTGGGTTGTTGAGGGTTCATTAAGGAGTTGAGAGTATTGCAGGAGGTTGTCAAGGGTTGCAGTGGGTATTTGAGGCCAGCAATGTCCCCGAATGAGTGGTACGTTCTGTTGCATTGTAACCTGCTTTGTGTAGTCTATTTTTATGTCGAGCACGTTGGATCTCCGGCTCTCTGCAAAGAAAATGTCAGTTGCATGGACAACTGCGGCAATTGAAGAGGTCCGAAATGAAAGGCGCGCCTCCACCATTGAGGAATCGAAGATTTGGAATCGAGCATACGAAAAGTTGCAAGACCGACTTGCAAATCCGGATGATGAAGCGGAAGTAATGCACTCCAAAGTAGCGGTTGCCGTGGCCGCTGCCCTATGTGGGACAGCCGGCGTCGGGGTTTCGCTCGGCTATATTTTCATATTGGGCACCTTCTTGGCAGCTATATTCTCCGCCTTGTTAACGGCGTGTTGTATCTTTAGTATCGTCTACTTGTTGCTCACTCGGAAACTACCCTTGGCGCGCAGTGCTTTGGGGCATGGCTTAGTACTAACTGCCATTGGCATTCATTGGTCCTTTGGTGGAAGTGGTAGCAGCTCGATCGCAAGTTGGGCACTATTGGGGCCCTCACTTATGCGAATCACCGGGGCAAGTTTCCGGGAATGTGTGTGGCAACTTAGTATTCTTCTTGTCTTTTTGGTGGGATTTGGGTGTGCAGAGATGGTTGTTGGTGCCGAAAATCTTACCCCGCAAAGGACCAAAGTCAGTGACGCTTCGAATATCGTGCTCGGTTTACTGAACATCATTTGTCCTGGCATCGTTTCATGTTCAGCGGTATTCCTTGTGATGGGCAATCTGCAGGTGCAAAAGAACCTCTTAGCTGAAGTAACACAGCGACAATCAAAGCTGACAGAAAAGCTCGCGATCGAGCGCCGCTTGGCATATGAACTGGTTACGCATTCATTTCCAAGAGATATTGCTGTACGATTGTTTGAGTTCTTCCAGAGTGTTGCAGACGAGCCGACACGGTTGGATGAGTTTCAAATCGCTCCATCGAACTCCGTGGCGGCCGTGAATGCTCTTTTGAGTGCAGGAGAAGACTCCTCAGAATCCCCGCCAAGGACGCCGAAGAGTGGTGGTTGGTCAACAGGGGTTTTTGGAGATTATTTTTCGACTTTTGCGGGACAGCATCACCCTTTTGCTGTGATTTTATTTGGGGACATTGTGGGGTTTACTAGCCTGGCCTCTACGATCTCTCCAACCAAACTTGTGCACTTTCTTGACGTCTTGTTTGGCCATTTTGATGAGTTGTGCTTGGACCATGATGCCGAGAAGATTAAGACCATTGGGGATTGCTACATGTGTGTGGCATGGCCAGGGGATTTGGTATCACGGAAGAGTGCTGCCGAGAGTTGCCTTTGCATTGCTGAGGGGATGCACAACATCATCCGAGACGTGTCCTGTGAGTCCCACACTCTGTCAATGCGCATTGGAGTTCACTGTGGGGATGTAGTATCTGGCATCATCGGCAAGACGAAGTTCGCCTACGACATTTGGGGGGACGCAGTGAATGTGGCCTCCCGCATGGAGAGCACCGGAGTGCCCGGGGCAACACATGTCAGCGCGGAAATCTACAGTTTGCTCAAAGATGACATCCAGTTCACGCCGCGAGGCCTCACTGACGTGAAAGGCAAGGGAAAGCTCATGACCTACCTCAATCAACCAACGCAATCTTCAGGACCCAGCAAAGCGTCGGCTGATATTGGCGAGAATGCTCTGCAGCACAAGCTGCCGGCAGGTGTTGTCCAAGTATTTAACAAGTTGCAGCCCAACTCTACCTTCACTGCGCTGAATGAGGGTGGGACGCTGCAGGGGCACCGGAGACGTGCGATGGGCCCGATGGCCCGATGGCCCGATGTCCCCCGCCCCAACCCCCGAAAAGAAAAGCGACCCAAAGCACACATTGGGCACATACTGTGAGGGGTGGGTCTGCAGCCCCCTCAAGACCTCGTGCACGCACGCACACGCACGCACATGCATACGGAAACCTGACCCGACTGAAGGCCCAAGGACTCCGTGTTGTTTCCTAAACTGTTTGTGACGCAATAGTGGCTTTCAGGGGGCCTTTTTGAGCAGTATATCCCTGGTACAGGCCATTGGGGGTTCAACTCCTGCGGGGGTTGGAGGGGTTGGGCGGGTCTGGAGTGGGGGCTGTGTGTGCGTGACGGAGTCCGGAGGTTTGCCTGGGCCACCGCCTCGGGATGGGGCAGGACTTTTCCGGATTTGGGTCCAGGTTTCCTCCCCTGTGGACAGATGTCCGAGACACCCGCACCTGGACAGCTGTAGTCGTTTGTCACATGGATGACGTGTTGCTGTTGGAATTTGTTTTGGAATTTTATGGTCCTCCCCCGTGGGCCCGCCCGCACGTGCACGGGCCGGCCCTCCCCCCCGTTGATGAGCGGTGGCCTGCCCTGGTTCCTCTTTTTATGCGATCGTTTCCCAAGCCTCCTGAAGGGGCTGAAGCACAAATTACACGTGGAGCACTTCCGGCCCACCCCTTTTCACAAATCACACCTGATCGATCGAAGCAAAACAAGTTGTGCTGCTCCGTGTGCCAATGGTATGTAAGGGTTCCGGTCGGTTTCCGGCTTTGTTTTGCACAGCTGCACCCCCCGTTTGGTGTGCCATGTATGTCTCTTTATCGCGCTGGTGTAGCCATCGCGTCGGTGTTTGCTTAACCAGGTCCTCATGGGGCAAGGCGCGGGACTCGTTCCTCCCGCCACCCCGCCGCAGCCGTCTTGGTGAGGGTAGGTCATACCTAACCCACACCCAAAGCCGGCCCTGTCACTGACCCATGACCCGCTTTGTGTACTCTCGATGGACACCTGGTGGAACTTCGGTCAGGTCCTCATGGAACAACACCCTTTATTCCAGTTGTCGTGTTGGAAGCCGGATTCCCGATTTTTGTGGGACTGTGTCCATTGCTTTTATCAGGACACAAAAGTTTTTCTGTGTACACAATGTCCTCTTCCATTGCATTAGCCAGTCACCGGACCGCACGCACCACCGCACACACGTACAACGCCACAGAGTATCTGACCCGGCTCATGGGACCTTCCAATCAGGGACGCATTAGAGCAAAAAAGTAAGGAGTGGGTACCCCCCCCTCCCGGGTCCAAATGTCACCTGTGCAAAATGGTCTGGTGCGCTGACTTCAGCTGACCGGTTCAGCTGTTTCCTGACCAACCTGTGCAGGGCTTGGCTGGCTGCTGTGCAGGTGCCGCTGGGACTCAGCTCTGAGGGGCCATCCAAAACGCCCAGACCTGTATTACCCTAACCCCCCCCTTGCAATCCCCGTGGTCGGGGGCCGTCGAAAGCCCATGCACATTGCTGCTCTCTTGATGGCAACCTGAGAAGCCCAGACATAATGTCGCCCCGTGGGCCACGCACCGCTGCCTTGGGCTGCCCCCGGCGACGCCACGTCGTGCCGTGGGGCCTGCATGGCAATCCTCCGCACACCGGCCGCGGCGGGCAGTCCTTGACAGAGTGGTCGCGGTACATCTGAGGTCTGCTGATAGGGAGGAGGGGAAGAGGGAAATGCATACGCTGACCCCGATCTCACCCTTGATTCCATGAATAGTTCGATGCCTGGGAGCAGGTGAAGGGGCCTGCGACGACCGTTTTTGGTGCGTAGGCCGCCCCAAACCAAGAACAGGCCGTATTTTGGGCTGTGTGGCTCAAAACACGATCCTGAGGCTGCCTAGACCACCCGCAACCCCCATTTTTTGTGGTGCCCGGCCCTCGAAATCGCCCAAAGGGACGCCTAGACCTCCGTACTGATGCCCATTTGGCTGCGGCTGCGGCTGCGGCTGCGGCAAGCACCGAATTCTGCCCAAGACCACAACCCACTTCCATTTGGGTTGCTGCGATTTTCATGCACTGTGGCTGTAATGGGCCCCACCACCCCACAGACTGCTTGTCTGCTCGTCGCGTTTGAGCCCAGCCTTGTCTCCGCACGGGAATCCCACCGGGCCTGCGCAAAGGGGCGGATACCTTTGTTCATGAGCTCCTGTAGGCTCCAGTGCGAGCGCCTGGGAGAGCGCCAGCACTTGCAGCGGAGCTTTGAATGCCCGAAGCGCAACTCTGAAAGGATTTGGCCGCGGAAGTTGCGCATGCATTGGTGCGTGGCGGTCCGAACTTCCACTGTCACTTCACTATTTTGCTGGGCAACACCTATTGTGGTGGTTTATGTTCCCCATCTGTCACACACACGTGCTTGCATAGTAATCGCCCTTGCACAGTAGGCGGGGGGGGCAGGGGAACCGTCACTTTCTGTTTTGCAAATGTACCCGAAAGCTCGGAAATTGAGCTTCTCCTGTGCGTTCGCTAGCTGGCCAAACCCTCAACCATGAGTGCAGCCAAACCTGCTGCGCCCACCCCCCCCCCCCCCAGGAGACTGTCACCTCACTGTTTTGCTGGGCAATATCTTTTGCGGTGGTCTGTGTTGCCCATCTGCCACACACACGTCCTTGCATTGCTTTCCCATTACTTCAAATCAGTCACCTGTGTGTGGCCTGTGATATTCTCTCTCCAAGGGCGGTGTTTCTGCTTGGTTTGGTTCGCTACACCATAGGAAACCCCAACCAAACCCGACAGCAAAAAACCTGTGGGAACAGGTACACTTCTCTCCTGCGACACGTGGCCCCGACCCAGACACACGCACCCTAAAATCGGCGCCCACCCTTCTGGTTACACGCCGGATAAACAGACTGACCCAAATCGCCACCTCCCGGAATCGGTCCAAGGCCGTCCGCTACCTCACCCAGCATCCTGGTACACCCTACAGGGCAGATCTTACAACTTTTGCATCATCACGCTATGCGCATTCCCAGATATGTCTCGCCACGGCCTGGTCCTTCCCCCACCATGCATTAAAATTTTTGTCTACTACAATTGCGGATTACAAGCAATTTGCCCAAACCCTCATGCAACACCGACGGTGGGACATGGAGTTAGGCACCCGCTTCCTACGATATGCCCAATACACAGAAGCCTCCCTCCTGCAGCGTTTTTACAATCGCATGTGGCGATGTTACAGCAACTTACGCACCTCCATTGCCACCTCGTGTTGCCGCATCATTGCCTGGTGGCGCCAAGGGACTCTTCTCCTTGACTACTATGACACACTGATGCAAACGTGTCACACAAAAGAAAGAAATCACCTCGAAGAGAGGTTGTTAGATCAAGCGCAGGCGCGGGCGTCATATACCCCCCTTTTTTGGTTTCATTCGCGTAGCATACCCCAAGGCATGATATTGGATGTCCAACCCCTTGTAAAATCATTATTTTGCTCAATAAGAGCATCCCCCAATGGATTTTTTGATTTTGAGGCCTCTACCCCCTAAAACTGGATATCACTTTTTTGAGGGGGGGTGGGGGGGGGTGGGGGGGTGGGTGGGGGGGGCAGTGGGGACGCACGGTGCTTGTAACACGGACAGCGGTCCAATGGTAACACAGCCGATACCAGATGTGCAGGCGTCGGTCCGAATCCTGAACTGCTGACTTTTACGGCCGCCGCCGGCGGCGGCGCAAAAGTGGGAGATTGGGGTTCGAACCGCCGACCACGCGGATGCCGGTAGGCTGCGTTTCCACTCGACCGCTACTTGCATTGTGATGCAGGGCCTCCCTGCTGCTTGGCGCCGCATCTGCCACTGACAAAAAACCCAAACTGTGTGTATTTGTCTGACGGCCTGCTTGCTGGCTCGGGGACTGATTGGCTGACTGTCAACCTCTCTTCGAGGTGCACTGCCGAAGGCAATAGAATTTTTTGGCTCAAATCCCTACGTGCCTTGAGGCATCGATCAATGGAGGCACTTACACAAGTTGCTGCTCGACTACTACGGGAAAACTGGTCCATTGTGGAGGACCAGTTCCGAGCTGCCATTGCCACCGTACATAGCCTGAAAAAGCGCTCCCCACCCGGTGACTCTGCACACTCCAACCCAAAACGGATCTGCATGCCCCGCACTCCCCCACAACTCCCAGAGCCAGTGGTCCAGTTCCTGAAGGCAGTGATCTAACCCTCTACAGATTTGACATCTGAAGTTCCATCCCGATACTCAGCGGTGGTGTCGGGTGTGTGCCAGTTACAGTCCAAGCAAAAATTACCCAAGGCAAATATTACCCAAAAAAAATATTACCCAAAAAAAATATTACCCAAAAAAATTAACCAAAAATTAAGGCTGTTTTGGTAATTGTGGTTTCCCCCCGATTCCTGGGCCCCAAAATCTTTATCATTTGTTCCCTTGCAGGCCCCTGTTTCTTGTGCGGTCTGCTTTTGTCATGGATGGGGATGTTGTTCCGACTGTGGTGGTGGATGCGTACCGGGCAAGACCTGGTTTGTCAGCTCCCCGGCACAATTGGAAAGATGAGTACATCAAAACAATTACTGATTGGGCAAGGCACACCACACCACAACCATTTGCCCCGCCGTTTAGTAAAAACAATGTATGTTGCGACTCACATGGGTTTCCCATTGCTTTGTGTTGCATCGTGGCAGGGACGGATGACGTCCCCTTTGCTACGGTACCAAAATATTACCAAAAAAAATTAACCAAAAAATGGGCACCTTTTGCTAATTTTCACCTTTGGTAATTTTTGCGTTACGTGTACTATTTTTTTCACCAACCCATGGCAGGTTGGCCCTCGTGTGGCGTCCTCCCCTTTTCTGTTTTTTCCCCCACAGGTGTGGAATGCCACTCCTCAGCGCGCTGTAACCCTGCTTGTGTTTTTCCTGCCTTCTTAGTCCTCTCTTGTGTGTCACCGACCCCCAAGCAATTAGTGACCAGTTGTGCCTGAATTTCCTTCCCCTACCTCTCTGATAGCGTATGAATGCAACACACTGATTCATCTTGGCCTTCAGTCTTCACACCGCTGTCTTCTTCAGCCTACAGTCATTGTGCCTCATGCACACTGGGAAGCCTACGGGCGTGGCATTCTCCCACTGCATAACCTGGTTTCAGACTCAGCTGATCCTCACTACGTGTCACATCTGCTACCACAATCATTTGTGCGATCATCGTAGCACTAGACAGGTCTGAACCTTGATCCTGAGGGGTGATCTCGAGTACTGTGAAGTGAGCAGGCTGGGGGATCATTTTTGGTCCTAAAATGATGATTTTACAGGGGGTTAGACGTTAGAAACCATACATTGGGGTATGCTACACGAAAGACCCCAAAAAAGGGGGGTATACGACGCCCGCGCCTGCGCTTGATCTAACAACCTCTCCTCGAGGTGATTACCTTTTTCATTTTTGGCTCAGACCAAGATGCAATTCGTGCAGCATACCCCAATGTATGGTTTCTAACGTCTAACCCCCTGTAAAATCATCATTTTAGGACCAAAAATGATCCCCCAATGATTTTTTTGATTTTGACCCCCGTACCCCTTCGCACCGGGGTACCCTTTTTTGAGGGGGGGGGGGCTGGGGTGGGGTGGGGGGGGCAAAACTTCTTTGTGTATTGTGGCCGCTGTGTGTGTATTTGGACCTGGGTCCTGAAGAACTTTTTTCTTGTATATGGACCCTCTAACCCATGGCGGGGGTCCCGGGTCCCAACTCCAGGTACCCCCATGCACCCCCCCCCTTTATGGCCCCTCGCCAATGAGGACTTAGCCGTTTTTCACGCTGGATAGGCTGTTTAGTGGCACGTGAAGGTTTTTTGAAATTCGATTTCCGTTGCCCCGTTCCGTTGCCCCTAGGATTGGTTTGGGTGATCATTTGGTGACAATACGGGTACTTGAGCACCCATGGGGACCCACGTAGTGGCTGCTAGGCATATGTAGCCCGTGCCATGGGCCCTTCGAAAGCCCCAAAATTGCTGTTGCGTAGGCTGTTTAGTGACACTAGAAAGTTTTTCACATTTCCACTTTTTCCGAAACCCTTCTATTGCCCCTAGGATGGGTTTGGGTGATCATTTGGTGACAATGCGGGTGCTTGAGCACCCATGGGGGCCCACGTAGTGGCCACTGGGCCCATCTAGCCCGAGCCATGGGCCCCCCAAAAGCTTCAAATTGCTGTTTGTAGGTGGTTCAATGGCATTTGGGGTGTGCACGAACTGCTTGTGCAGTTTTCCGCCCTCCACAGGTCAAAATTGGAAAAATTTTGCAAAACTTTTTTTGATATTGTGACCACTTACAATGATGAAATATGCTATGTAAAGCATGTTTTAGACCTTCTTTGTGTGTTTTTCACCCTATTTGGGTGTGGGGGGGGGGGGTACCAAGGGGTGTAGGGCACACAACCTGCTTATTCAATTTTCAGGCCTTGGCAGCTCAAAAATGGAATTTTCTGAAACTGATTTTTTCCATACTTTGACCATCCAAAATGATCAAATATCCTATGTAAAGCATGTTTTGGCCCCTCTTCATGTGTTTTTCACCCAATTTGGGTGTGTGTGTGGGGGGGGGGGGGGGGGTAACAAGGGGTCTAGGGCACACAACCTGCTTATGCAGTTTTCCGGCCTCGGTAGCTCAAAAATGGAAATTTTCCGAAACTGTTTTTTTTGATACTTTGACCATCCAAAATGATCAAATATCCTATGTAAAGCATGTTTTGGACCCTGTTCATGTGTTTTTCACCCTATTTGCGAGTGGCCGGGGGGGGGGGGGGGGTACCAAGGGGTCTAGGGCACACAGCCTGCTAATGCAGTTTTCAGGCCTCGGCAACTCAAAAATAGAAAGTTCCGAAACTGATTTTTTTGATACTTTGACCATCCAAAATGATCAAATATCCTATGTAAAGCATGTTTTGGCCCCTCTCCCCTCTTCGAGCTGGCTTGCCGAAGGCAATAGAATTTACTCGGAAGGTCGGAAATTGAGCTTCTCCTGTGCGTTCGCTAGCTGGCCAAACCCTCAACCATGAGTGCAGCCAAACCTGCTGCGCCCACCCCCCCCCCCCCCCCAGGAGACTGTCACCTCACTGTTTTGCTGGGCAATATCTTTTGCGGTGGTCTGTGTTGCCCATCTGTCACACACACGTCCTTGCATTGCTTTCCCATTACTTCAAATCAGTCACCTGTGTGTGGCCTGTGATATTCTCTCTCCAAGGGCGGTGTTTCTGCTTGGTTTGGTTCGCTACACCATAGGAAACCCCAACCAAACCCGACAGCAAAAAACCTGTGGGAACAGGTACACTTCTCTCCTGCGACACGTGGCCCCGACCCAGACACACGCACCCTAAAATCGGCGCCCACCCTTCTGGTTACACGCCGGATAAACAGACTGACCCAAATCGCCACCTCCCGGAATCGGTCCAAGGCCGTCCGCTACCTCACCCAGCATCCTGGTACACCCTACAGGGCAGATCTTACAACTTTTGCATCATCACGCTATGCGCATTCCCAGATATGTCTCGCCACGGCCTGGTCCTTCCCCCACCATGCATTAAAGTTTTTGTCTACTACAATTGCGGATTACAAGCAATTTGCCCAAACCCTCATGCAACACCGACGGTGGGACATGGAGTTAGGCACCCGCTTCCTACGATATGCCCAATACACAGAAGCCTCCCTCCTGCAGCGTTTTTACAATCGCATGTGGCGATGTTACAGCAACTTACGCACCTCCATTGCCACCTCGTGTTGCCGCATCATTGCCTGGTGGCGCCAAGGGACTCTTCTCCTTGACTACTATGACACACTGATGCAAACGTGTCACACAAAGAAAGAAAATTTTTTGGCTCAAATCCCTACGTGCCTTGAGGCATCGATCAATGGAGGCACTTACACAAGTTGCTGCTCGACTACTACGGGAAAACTGGTCCATTGTGGAGGACCAGTTCCGAGCTGCCATTGCCACCGTACATAGCCTGAAAAAGCGCTCCCCACCCGGTGACTCTGCACACTCCAACCCAAAACGGATCTGCATGCCCCGCACTCCCCCACAACTCCCAGAGCCAGTGGTCCAGTTCCTGAAGGCAGTGATCTAACCCTCTACAGATTTGACATCTGAAGTTCCATCCCTATACTCAGCGGTGGTGTCGGGTGGGTGCCAGTTACAGTCCAAGCAAAAATTACCCAAGGCAAATATTACCCAAAAAAAATATTACCCAAAAAAAATATTACCCAAAAAAATTAACCAAAAATTAAGGCTGTTTTGGTAATTGTGGTTTCCCCCCGATTCCTGGGCCCCAAAATCTTTATCATTTGTTCCCTTGCAGGCCCCTGTTTCTTGTGCGGTCTGCTTTTGTCATGGATGGGGATGTTGTTCCGACTGTGGTGGTGGATGCGTACCGGGCGAGACCTGGTTTGTCAGCTCCCCGGCACAATTGGAAAGATGAGTACATCAAAACAATTACTGATTGGGCAAGGCACACCACACCACAACCATTTGCCCCGCCGTTTAGTAAAAACAATGTATGTTGCGACTCACATGGGTTTCCCATTGCTTTGTGTTGCATCGTGGCAGGGACGGATGACGTCCCCTTTGCTACGGTACCAAAATATTACCAAAAAAAATTAACCAAAAAATGGGCACCTTTTGCTAATTTTCGCCTTTGGTAATTTTTGCGTTACGTGTACTATTTTTTTCACCAACCCATGGCAGGTTGGCCCTCGTGTGGCGTCCTCCCCTTTTCTGTTTTTTCCCCCACAGGTGTGGAATGCCACTCCTCAGCGCGCTGTAACCCTGCTTGTGTTTTTCCTGCCTTCGTAGTCCTCTCTTGTGTGTCACCGACCCCCAAGCAATTAGTGACCAGTTGTGCCTGAATTTCCTTCCCCTACCTCTCTGATAGCGTATGAATGCAACGCACTGATTCATCTTGGCCTTCAGTCTTCACACCGCTGTCTTCTTCAGCCTACAGTCATTGTGCCTCATGCACACTGGGAAGCCTACGGGCGTGGCATTCTCCCACTGCATAACCTGGTTTCAGACTCAGCTAATCCTCACTACGTGTCACATCTGCTACCACAGTCATTTGTGGGATCATCGTAGCACTGGACAGGTCTGAACCTTGATCCTGAGGGGTTATCTCGAGTACTGTGAAGTGAGCAGGCTACGCCGGCTCATCTTGGTCTGAGCCAAAAATGAAAAAGGTAATCACCTCGAAGAGAGGTTGTTAGATCAAGCGCAGGCGCGAGCGTCGTATACCCCCCTTTTTTGGGGTCGTTCGTGTAGCATACCCCAATGTATGGTTTCTAACGTCTAACCCCCTGTAAAATCATCATTTTAGGACCAAAAATGATCCCCCAATGATTTTTTTGATTTTGACCCCCGTACCCCCCCGCACCGGGGTACCCTTTTTTGAGGGGGGGGGGTGGGGCTGGGGTGGGGTGGGGGGGGCAAAACTTCTTTGTGTATTGTGGCCGCTGTGTGTGTATTTGGACCTGGGTCCTGAAGAACTTTTTTCTTGTATATGGACCCTCTAACCCATGGCGGGGGTCCCGGGTCCCAACTCCAGGTACCCCCATGCACCCCCCCCCTTTATGGCCCCTCGCCAATGAGGACTTAGCCGTTTTTCACGCTGGATAGGCTGTTTAGTGGCACGTGAAGGTTTTTTGAAATTCGATTTCCGTTGCCCCGTTCCGTTGCCCCTAGGATTGGTTTGGGTGATCATTTGGTGACAATACGGGTACTTGAGCACCCATGGGGACCCACGTAGTGGCTGCTAGGCATATGTAGCCCGTGCCATGGGCCCTTCGAAAGCCCCAAAATTGCTGTTGCGTAGGCTGTTTAGTGACACTAGAAAGTTTTTCACATTTCCACTTTTTCCGAAACCCTTCTATTGCCCCTAGGATGGGTTTGGGTGATCATTTGGTGACAATGCGGGTGCTTGAGCACCCATGGGGGCCCACGTAGTGGCCACTGGGCCCATCTAGCCCGAGCCATGGGCCCCCCAAAAGCTTCAAATTGCTGTTTGTAGGTGGTTCAATGGCATTTGGGGTGTGCACAAACTGCTTGTGCAGCTTTCCGCCCTCCACAGGTCAAAATTGGAAAAATTTTGCAAAACTTTTTTTGATATTGTGACCACTTACAATGATGAAATATGCTATGTAAAGCATGTTTTAGACCTTCTTTGTGTGTTTTTCACCCTATTTGGGTGTGGGGGGGGGGGTACCAAGGGGTGTAGGGCACACAACCTGCTTATTCAATTTTCAGGCCTTGGCAGCTCAAAAATGGAATTTTCTGAAACTGATTTTTTCCATACTTTGACCATCCAAAATGATCAAATATCCTATGTAAAGCATGTTTTGGCCCCTCTTCATGTGTTTTTCACCCAATTTGGGTGTGTGTGTGGGGGGGGGGGGGGGGGTAACAAGGGGTCTAGGGCACACAACCTGCTTATGCAGTTTTCCGGCCTCGGCAGCTCAAAAATGGAAATTTTCCGAAACTGTTTTTTTTGATACTTTGACCATCCAAAATGATCAAATATCCTATGTAAAGCATGTTTTGGACCCTGTTCATGTGTTTTTCACCCTATTTGCGTGTGGCGGGGGGGGGGGGGGGGGTACCAAGGGGTCTAGGGCACACAGCCTGCTAATGCAGTTTTCAGGCCTCGGCAACTCAAAAATAGAAAGTTCCGAAACTGATTTTTTTGATACTTTGACCATCCAAAATGATCAAATATCCTATGTAAAGCATGTTTTGGCCCCTCTCCCCTCTTCGAGCTGGCTTGCCGAAGGCAATAGAATTTACTCGGAAGGTCGGAAATTGAGCTTCTCCTGTGCGTTCGCTAGCTGGCCAAACCCTCAACCATGAGTGCAGCCAAACCTGCTGCGCCCACCCCCCCCCCCCCCCCCAGGAGACTGTCACCTCACTGTTTTGCTGGGCAATATCTTTTGCGGTGGTCTGTGTTGCCCATCTGTCACACACACGTCCTTGCATTGCTTTCCCATTACTTCAAATCAGTCACCTGTGTGTGGCCTGTGATATTCTCTCTCCAAGGGCGGTGTTTCTGCTTGGTTTGGTTCGCTACACCATAGGAAACCCCAACCAAACCCGACAGCAAAAAACCTGTGGGAACAGGTACACTTCTCTCCTGCGACACGTGGCCCCGACCCAGACACACGCACCCTAAAATCGGCGCCCACCCTTCTGGTTACACGCCGGATAAACAGACTGACCCAAATCGCCACCTCCCGGAATCGGTCCAAGGCCGTCCGCTACCTCACCCAGCATCCTGGTACACCCTACAGGGCAGATCTTACAACTTTTGCATCATCACGCTATGCGCATTCCCAGATATGTCTCGCCACGGCCTGGTCCTTCCCCCACCATGCATTAAAGTTTTTGTCTACTACAATTGCGGATTACAAGCAATTTGCCCAAACCCTCATGCAACACCGACGGTGGGACATGGAGTTAGGCACCCGCTTCCTACGATATGCCCAATACACAGAAGCCTCCCTCCTGCAGCGTTTTTACAATCGCATGTGGCGATGTTACAGCAACTTACGCACCTCCATTGCCACCTCGTGTTGCCGCATCATTGCCTGGTGGCGCCAAGGGACTCTTCTCCTTGACTACTATGACACACTGATGCAAACGTGTCACACAAAAGAAAGAAAATTTTTTGGCTCAAATCCCTACGTGCCTTGAGGCATCGATCAATGGAGGCACTTACACAAGTTGCTGCTCGACTACTACGGGAAAACTGGTCCATTGTGGAGGACCAGTTCCGAGCTGCCATTGCCACCGTACATAGCCTGAAAAAGCGCTCCCCACCCGGTGACTCTGCACACTCCAACCCAAAACGGATCTGCATGCCCCGCACTCCCCCACAACTCCCAGAGCCAGAGTCGTAGTGACAGTGTGGTCCAGTTCCTGAAGGCAGTGATCTAACCCTCTACAGATTTGACATCTGAAGTTCCATCCCTATACTCAGCGGTGGTGTCGGGTGCGTGCCAGTTACAGTCCAAGCAAAAATTACCCAAGGCAAATATTACCCAAAAAAAATATTACCCAAAAAAAATATTACCCAAAAAAATTAACCAAAAATTAAGGCTGTTTTGGTAATTGTGGTTTCCCCCCGATTCCTGGGCCCCAAAATCTTTATCATTTGTTCCCTTGCAGGCCCCTGTTTCTTGTGCGGTCTGCTTTTGTCATGGATGGGGATGTTGTTCCGACTGTGGTGGTGGATGCGTACCACCCAGAGCTCATACGCACATTCTTAACATGTCCTCGGGCATGGAAGGTCGGGGCCTGTGGCATGGTATGACTGGACAAAAGGAGGGCCTGTGGCGGACACATCTGTGCTTGGGACACAATATGCCTGAACGCATTCGTTCTTAAGGGGGAATCCGTGCAGTGCATAAATTTTGCACCTGCACTGCAGGCTACCCCCCCCCCCCCTTGCGCATGCACGGCCTTGTTTAAGCACAGGCTGGGCGTTAAACTGCCGTTTTGAGCTAATTTTGGGACCGCTGTTTTTGTGGTCCAGAATGGAGGATTGGGTGTTTGTAGAGTGTTTGTATAGGGAAAGAGGGGCTCAGTCATGTTTGTGATAGTGCATTGTGTTCATAACAACATTGTACCGCACATTGCAATCCCATGCTGTTTGTTCTGATGTGATTTTCAGCCATGGCTAACAATGTTATTCCCGGTCTGGCTGTCACGTATGTTCAGAGCACTGGGGAACATAAGTCTGCCAATATTTTTGGTCCCTCTCGTCATGGGGACAACTGCATCCATTTGAAGTACATACGGAATGGGAGGGAGATTGAGCACAATGCCGCTTTTGATAAAGTGCTCTTCCCATTCGCAGCCCCTCGCCATCCCCATCTGAGGGCTCCCCCACACGTTTGCTGTCACGTGTGTCGGGTGCATGCACGGCCTTGTCTAAGCACGGGGTGGGCGTTGACCCGCCGTTTTAGGCGGCGTACCGTGCGCTGTGCACGCGCTGTGTGCGCGCTGTGCGAAAAGTTGCCTGTTGTCCACCACCGGGAGTTCGGTAAGTTCAGAAGATTGAAAGGACGCCATTGAATGGCTGCTGCAGTGGACGGGGCAAGAGGGGGCAGAATTTAGGTCCCTGGGACCCATGGCAAGTATCAGATGTTTGAATTTTTGAGTTTTGAATTGATTGTGCATGATTCCGCAGGTGGGTGGTTTTCAGGGTTGTTACCTGGATAATCACCGTAATAATTGGCGCTGTGCGAAAACGCCCCCTTAACCAGACTTTTGGGACTGCGGCCGTGCTTGCGCAAGGAGGGGGTCGGGTATTTTTGGAACATTCTTTCCACAGGCCCCAGGTTTCCCGGAGATCCAGTGTATCTCATTTATGGGATGCCCCTCTGCAAGAAGCGCTGTTGAGTACATGAGTTGAACACATTGAGTCACCCTCCCCCCCAAAAGAACATGGTGTTAGTCCTGTCACACTATGCCCCAGGCAGTACTTCGTCCTGTACACTGTACGTCAGGAACTCATTTGTCCCCACCTGTTTGGGATAACAGTGCACTTGGGCAGGATCAGATAATTTTCTTCTTAGGACAGGGGACTGGGGTATTTTGCCTGGTTGAATCATACCCCAAATTTTGGGGTGTGGGGGGGCACTTGAAAATTCAACTCCGAGTGCACTGATTTCTGAATGATCCGTTCGCTTTTCTTCATCTTGCTTTTAACAGGCGCACCCAGGGGTCCATGCACGCCTTGTGTGTGCGGGGAAGAGGTGGATTTGGAGTGCTGGATCCCCATACCTGTGGATGCTTAGCAAGGGGGGCAGTGTTGGATTGGTTGCTCCATTCAGTCTGTGCTGTTTCACACCCCAAGTAGGCCTGCCATATCAGGGCTCCAAAGCGGTAGGTGACGTGGCTATATGACTTTTGTCATATGAGTGCTGAGGGGAAAGACTAGGCAATAGCAAGTAAGGACACAGACAGACAAACACACGCACACACAGACACAGGCACACACACAGATGTGGTGTATGATAGCCGCTATGACTGAATTCAAAAAGTTGGGCGTCACACACAGACACGCACGCACACAGGATATGCAGAAATTCACATTTGCTGATGATGCTGATTAGAGACCTCACCAGGGAGGGTGCCGCCGGCGTGGCGCGGGGGTTGCATACCGACCATCAGAGTGTGTGTGGTTGTGTGCCTCCTCACCCCCTGTTGCATGGGGGCACTGCAAGCCACTGTGTCCCCTGCGTCTCAGTTCTTGCGGCGATGTCCTGCAGCATGGCCAAGAGCCTAGAGCCCAGGATGCTTGAATTCCGCAGGGCGCGCGGTGTGCAGGAGGCACCCGCAGAGCTACAGCATATGAGTGGATTTCGCATGAAAGAACACTTTTGCTGTTTGGACACTGATTTATGATGGCAATCAACAAACACTCTACTGCGTTGCTCATCTGTCAGCACGGGTCAGCGATGGTATCTGATTTGGGTCCATGCCCATGTAACTGTTACTGACTCTCTGAATTTCCCTTTTGCCCAATCAAAGGGATAGTGTGGTCGCTATTTACAAGAGATTCTTTCTGAATTTGCTCCAGCATGGTAGCTGGCTGTAATACCATGTGTGATGTCCTGGGACTGTCTCCAACCGCTCATGCAGAGGATTTCTTGTGGCAGTGGATTTTCCATTTACAGAGAATGTTGAAGGCAATACCGCCGCGGTAGAGTCTGGGAGCCATTTGCCAGTGGCCAGTGGCCTTACAATATGTATGTGGGATGGTTGCAAATGTGGTCTTGACTGTTTTTGCCCTCCAGAGGGTGGTGCAGGATGCATATTTTGCTGTCAGATAATTTCTGGACTTGTAACGGAAACCCTTTGTAGATGTATGCGGAAGAGTTGGGATGAGCACTTTGGGAAGTGTGAATGCCACACAACAGAGATGGCTGCGGTCCATTGGATGCTCCAATCGACATCAAGAGCATGGGTACTCATCGGATCTTGATACCCGAGAGCTTCTTTCAAAGCTCAATGCATACAAAGAGAAGGATAGTTGGGTGGTTGAGGCAATTGCACATGTTTCTTGGATATCCTTGAAACAGGTTGCGATTGCCGACCATTTCCACATTTACCACGTCGGCTGTATTCGCCCCCCCCCCCCCCCCCCGGCTTGATTAGACTTACTACTTTTGGCCCTGCGTTGATTTGAACGCACGCCCTCACTGTTGGCCAGCTATTGGAAGATGATGCACTTTTGGTGTTTCTTGCTTCGACCTGGAGACCGATTTTTTTTTATTCAGATACCATTGCGCAGCCGGCGTCTTTTGAAATTCCACCACTGTTGCCTTGACCAGATCGCTACCCTAACATTCCACTATCTGAACATTAGTCAACATGGGTTTGCCTGCCGATGATGCCTTACCTCCTCCCCGTGCCTGGGAACCGCCTTGCGCAAGAACCACCCCCTGGTTCCGTGGCAATTTCCCTGCGCTACTTTTTTTTCCCACAGAATTGGGCTTTTCACGGTTGTGGTGGATGCAGCGCAGCTATTCAGGTACACAGGACAACATTTCATGTGTGTTGCATGGCAACACATGCATTTGGAACGCAAAAAAAAACTGAGGCACATGGGACCGAATTTGAGGTAGTTGCAAGGACATATTTGCTTTTTTACCACTTCTTCCATTCCAGGTATGTGTCAGCCAGTGTCATTCGTGTGTGGCCGCAGGACCCTGGGTAATGAGTTAGAGTAAGGCTTCGAGTGCTGGTCTTCACATTGTCATGGATCACCATGTGTCCATGTCATCTCATGCAAGCAACGAAGACCGAGCGTGCGGTGTGTGCGCAGTGCGTTTGGTTCTCTCAATTGCGGGCGACCAGGAAAAAATTGGTGTTCCCAGGCGAGCTAGCCCTGCTCCCAATAAAAAGTGCCCAACACCCTCTACACTGTTAGCCTTGGGGGGCTCTCAAAACCAGCTTGACCCTCTCTGTGCGTCCGAAACCAACTCCATCGTGCTGTCTGCCAAACTGCACATTGGGGACACGATTGGCTTGGGCAAACCCGGCGGCCAGCCGAAACGTGGGTTTGCCCAACATGTTTCTGCACGCGGTAATGGGCGCAATGGCCAATGCATGGCGTCAGATTACACCAAGATTCGGAGATTGCCACCCGATTATCACCCTGCACACCAATACTCATTAACGACAACAACAACAACAACAACAACAACAACAACAACAACAACAACAACAACAACAACAACAACAACAACAACAACAACAACAACAACAACAACACCAACAACAACAACAACAACAACAACAACAACAACAACAACAGCCACTGTGTTGGGTCCTGGTGCTCAGTCTGAGACGGTGCAGAATGGACACAAACACAATGAGCGTCTGGTGAAGCACCCAGCTGCTTCAATCTTTTGTTCCACAGTACGAGGCTGCTCATGGCCGTGCGCAAGAACCGACACTTGGTTCCGCGGCACTTTTTGGTTGGAAAATAGTGCGCAACAACGACCCCCTGCTTCCACGGCAAAACATTGCTGCTTCTTAGAAAGTTGAGTGAGGATCATCTCCCAACTGGATACATTGGCCATTGCACAGGCCACATGACGCTTTCCATCCTGAAGCTTTCCACCTTTTTGCTGTGCCCGGGACACAAAGCAAAATGTACTCAGAGTCCAAGCAGATCGCAAATGCAATTGCAGTGCACGCAAAGCAGCCATCACTTCCGCCGCATCATTTGTTTGCTTCATCTCAATAGGCATGAAAGCGAAAAGAGATGCACCTTGTTCACTGAAAATGCCATATTCCCCCAACCTACCAATACCGGGAATGCCTTGCCCGCTGTGCACCCCAGAGTTGTGTATTCTGGCAACTAACCGAGCCCTGTCCTTTATTGTTACCTTCAATTGTTATATGTGAGGGCAGTTTAATCCATGAGACTGTTTGGTCTTAGACAGCAAGGGGGAGGGTACCTACCTTTCTTACCCATATGACTTTCAACCTAGGCAGGAACCACAAGTTTGGCAGAGTTTCAACCACTGCAACCTCCGAGCGAATTCAAACCACTTTATTCCTCAGGCCCTTTGGACACAACTTCCTGTGGGGTATCGCTGGGCTGCCTGGAAGCCACTGGAGGTGTCTGTCCAATCTGTCCAATCGATGGACAGATTGGTACACAAATCTCACACACTTTGTTTCATTGTCTTGACACGTCTTTCCAGTACATTGTTACACATTTTCCAGATTGGAAGAACGTTTCACAAGGAATCAGAATGTTATTAGAGACACAACCAGCTGGGTCTCTCACTGTGCCTTTTGGCATTTTAGCCTGGACAGCAGTGCATGCAAACTGGAAAGTGTGCAACGCAGTCCACGCCTCACCAGATGTCAGGCCTACAGAAAAGCTTTTCTTCCAGATGTAGAAGAGTATGTTATCACCTTTTGTCAAGGCCCGGCACCAGCCTCACGTCTGGAGGGCCGGTGCGATGCCTGTTTCTCGAAGGCTTGGACTCCAATGGCTGTCACCAGCATTTAGCTGCTGCTGGTGACTGGCCTGGACCCGTGGTGCCCGGTGCTTGCACAGGACATCCTCTTGCATGAGTCTCTCACTTTTCTGTTACGTTTCCCCTGACCTCCGGGAACAGAACAACATCAACAATGGAAAAAAAGACCGAAATGGGAATACTCAACAGACAATGCGCATCAGCCTCGTGGAAAAGATCCTTGAAAAAAAAGACTGCCGCACGCTCCCTGAAACTCATACTCTGCAGCTCGCCTCCATGGAAATGATTTATCTGCTTTGTCCAGTCATCCAACATGCATGAGTGCTTCGAAATACACTTTAATTTTGTCAGACAATGTGTCTAAGATCATTTTCGCCGACAGCTGTTGCCCCCCAACTGCCACTTGAACCACCCACACCGCCACCCAGCAAATAAGCTGTGAAAGCCGCACAAAAGCACAACGTAAGGAACAAAGGACCTTGGAGCTCAAGACTATTCTGCAGGAAACAATAGATGGTGGATACGTTCTGGTATACGCAGGCGGGTCCCCAGAAAATTTTGACGGCAGCCAAGTTTTTGCACTGCAGGCGCACTGCTGAAAACTGCAGGCACATGTATCAAAGAACACCTAGAGGAGAAAGAGGAAACATCATGTGAAGCCAAGGCAGATGCAGCAACACAACAGAACAATCTGATTCTAACGAGTTCAAAATACTGACTCCTTACAATTACAAATCCAAACTGCAACTTTGCAAGGGCATACAAGAGGGGCACATGTTTAAATGACACGTCCCACACTCACATACATCTGCATGACGGTGATCCTTCCAACCCCCCTCCCCAAAAGAAGCTGTTTTTTTCTGCATGCCCCCACCGCCACACACACGTCTGAGAGTGCTTGCACTCACCCTGACCCTCCAAAGGGTTTCACAGAGAATTGATTTTTCTTTTGCCACTCCCCATCCTATTCCACTTGATTCAGCCAGAGCTAATGCCGTCCTTTCCTCTATCAATTTGGAGCTGCTTGCCGATTGCGTGGCCCCTTGAGTTGGGGTTAGGGACTCACAATCCACGCTTTGTTGTGTGGCCCCTCGAGTTGGGGATAGGGACTCGCAATCCACGTTTTGTAGCACGCCGGGCGCACGCCGGGCAAACATCCCCCCATTGTGTTGTATTTTGCAGAAATGGTGTGCAAAACTGCAAAGTGGGGTGTGAGGGAGTGGTGTCCCTCAATCACAGGACCTCTATTGCCCACTATGACTAACTCCCTACTTGCACCTGGCCGTGAGGTGCTTGCGGCCATTACGGATGACGCCATTCGTGAGGCATGCCGCACCGCGTATTTTCCAAGTGGTTTGAAGTTATCCCAATTGGAGGACACAGAATTTTTCAAGAAGCATAATCGTGAGTCGGACTCTGATGATGGGTCACAAACTGATACGGATGGTTCAGTTGACTCCGATGATAGTAGTGGAGTTGATGACTCTGACAGTGACAATGATGGTGAGTGTGACGTGGTTTGGGCCAAGTCAGGGCATGGGGTGTGGGGTTTGTGCCATGTTTTTGAGGACACCCTGTACCTAACCCGTGATTTGATGGAGGACAGTGCTGCCCCATCAAATCTGTCCGTCCCCAAGGTGAGCGACTCGGATCGGGCTGCCACTTCTGCCCGCGCCAGGAAGAGCCCCAAGCCCGGGGAGCACATTCAGCTTTTGCGCATGAAACGGGATCGCAACAAGGGTTTCTACTCTGAAAAGTGTTAAGTGGAAGTCTCCATCGCATTGTGCTTTGAATGGGCTGGGTGTCTTGTGCCTAGGGATGCGTTACTTTTGGTTCACAATATTGTCGCACGCACCGAACATTGTGTCCAACGAACACTACCCATTCGGACCGTATTATTTGGGGGACATAATTATTCGTTGGACACGGGGGGGGGGGTGTACTAGAACGGCGGTACACCGTAGGAGGAGGGGGGGTACCCCCCCCCCCCCCCTCCTCCCTGCGTGGCTCCTGCGTGGCTCAACGAGAGACTCCGTCGCACCAGCGGTCTACCAATTTCTTTCATCACTGGGGATTGCAGCAACAAATGCTACAACAGCCTACACCCTCCTGGTGGGGGTGTATGAAAAGGCTCAGCGTGACAGAACGGGCATGGAAACCCATGTTTATGCAATAAACATAAGTTTAATTCACTGTGCACCTCGTCTGTATCTTAGACTCACTGAGTTTTTGGTTTCTTAACCCCACGTTGGTCACTGCATGCCTGAGCCAAGTCTCACGATGGAATTAGACAATAACGGAAAGGCAGACAGTGAATTGCAACAGGCGCATCCTTCTGGGCCAAATTCGAGGGCAGCACAGATCACGGACGACGCACAGCGTGAACAAGCAGTCATCGCGCTCTGAAAATGGCGCCAGTGGACTGAAGGCCCGTACGCAACCCTCGTGGGGAAAGGACTGCACAAGGAGGAAATAGCGGAGTGGGCAGTGCAGCTGGAGAAAGACATGGTAGAACAGGAGGTCCCAGATGGAGCTGTCGGCGCGCTGTGCACCAGAGCGGGACTCCAGCACCTCGAAAAGGACGAAGCCATCGCAGCTCTTGCGGTGTACCGTGTGCGAAAGAACCTCCAGCCCGACTTCCTCAACGGCACCTTTATCGAGTGGAAGGACGCCACGAACGCAGGCGGCGAACCGGGAGAACAAGAAGGAGCGGCACGCGAGGCGATTACCACACCGAGCCCGGGGCAAGGGGAATCTGGAGTCGCAGCATTCCATGAATTAGTAGCCCGACTGGCTGCAGCGCGTGTGGAGAACGACGCACTACGCAAAATATTGGTGCCCCAGCTCAATGAAGAGGCACTGAACAAACTGCTTGGTGAGCACCTCCCATACGCCTGGATGGGAAGTTTACTGACAGGCCTGAAGTCCTATAAGGAAAAAAACGAGCAGTGGTTCACTGAGGAGCTGGCAATTCTAATCTGGAACACTGTCAACGAGGAGCTGAGAGCGAAGCGGCAAGGCATGAAGTCAACGAACCCCCAAAACCAACCCCAGGGGATGCAGATGGTCCCTCACCAACAGGGAGGCGCCATGGCGGGAGGGGGTACAACTCTTCACACCCCCCCAGGCAATTGCTTTAAATGCGGGGGGCCTGGCCACTGGGCTACTAACTGCCCCCTCGCCACTCAAAGGCGGGGGGGGAGGGTTCAAATGATGGGACAGCAGCAGGTCCTAGTCTCGTCGAAGGGGGTCGCATTCAATATGGCTGGCCCCCCCCCTGGCCAGTGTCGTGTCTGCGGGGGGAACCACTGGGAACAGTACTGCCCGCATGCGAACCCCCAGGGAGTGCCACAGATGTTCCAAAGCGCCACAGGAAATGCAGCACAACCCCACCCCCAGCAATCCTTTCAGGGTGCCAGTCCACCCCCCGCCGCGGAGGGAGTCCCCCAATTCCCCAACGCGCAGGCCCAACAACACATGCGGTCCATTTACAGAGAAATGGGGTTCCAATTCGGAAACCAGGCATAGGGACACGCGGGGGGAGGGTCAGGCAGTGGCACCGTGTACATGGCAGAAGTGTCCGTCGCCATACGAACATACTTCTCCATTTCGTCCGATGAATGGTCTGACGGCCCACTGCAACTGGCAGCAAGGGCGATTACATCAGGATCCAGGGAAGCATACATGTCTGCCCTCCGTCAGTTCGCCAAAAACAGCGAATCATCCGATACTCTTGAGGTCGCACTCAACAAGAGAATCTGCGCAATCGCCAGGCGAAAGCGGGGTAGATCTGCAGCAACCGGACTGGTGTCCGCGCTCCGAGTGCTGGAGAAACTCAGGCTCTTACCCCCTTCAGTCCTCCAACTCCACTGGCTGCAAGTGGAGGCCATTGCACGCATCACAGCACCCCATGCCCCCCCGAGACCCTACGGTACGGCACAACACCTCGAGTTCCTCGGCAGGGCCCGTATCCATTGGGCGTGGCCCCGCCTGTTCTTCCTCGCGACTTGCGCAGTTGTCTTCAGAATGCGTAGCGGGGATTCGGAAAGCGTCTCGTGGGAAGGGATCACCACCCCTGGGTGGATCGAGTTTTTCGATGAGAAACGTGGAAAAGAATGGGTGCAGTACCCACTCTCGCCCTTCCTTGAACAATGGAGGAAGTACGTACTATCCCTTAAGCACCCCAACACCCCCCCCCAAAGCCCAGTCCTGCCAGGTGGCAGGAATGCACTGCGCAGTGACCAGCCGTGACCAGCCGACCCCGAATGATCACGACAACGGATTGTGCATGCAGGGGTGCCAGGGGTGCAGGAGAGAGACAACATTAAACACTCTCCAAGCTCAAGGGGGTGATCACGACGGGGGAAACATCAAGGGATCTGAGAACGCAAAGGAACGAATTGTATCGGTTAATGCGGGAGTTGCAGGAGCGAAAGAAACTTAAGCAGCTGGTATCCAGGACAGGCTCGGCGATACGGGGAGCAAAGGCGGTTGCAAAAGAGCTGGTGGACCATTGGGATAAAGTGTCCACCCCAACGGGATCCACGGAAGAAGAATGTGTGGCCTATCTGAAGTCGTTAGGAGTGGAACAGCGGTTGCGCAAGGCAGGTCGACTCCTTTTCAAGCAACTATCCCTGGACATAGTTCATGAAGGCCTTAAGAGGCTGAACAGCAACAGTTCCCCTGGATTGGATGGTTTCTCGGCAAAATTCTTCAAGAGGTTCTCGGGCATCTTCGAACCACAAATGTATGACTCACTGAAACGTTTCCTCGAAGTGGGCAAAATGCCGGAGACATGGACCTCGGGAGTGGTGACAATGATCCCCAAGACGAAGGCGATGCAAACACCAGACTCGCTCCGACCAATTGCACTGCAAACTACAAGGCAGAAGTGGCTCACCAACATCATCCTGATCCAGTTAGAGGATGTACTCCTTCACTGCATCCCGTCACAGCAAACAGGTTTCCTTCGCCACAGAAGCATACTCCAGCACGTCTATGGGTCACGGGCACTCTGGGATGGCTTACGTGAAGGAGCGGCGTTATCAGTAGATTTCAGAAATGCTTTCCCCACGATGTCTCACGAGATGGTGTCGGCGGCACTGGGTCTGATGTGCATAGCATTCCTGTATATCCGTCTAATACTACATCCTTTACGTGCACCGTATCTATACTCCGTTGGAAAAGGATACGTCCCAGGTGTCTACCACCACTCGAGGGCAGGCACGCGCCAGGGGGATCCACTCTCCCCGGCGCTGTTCTCCCTGGCGGCATCCTTTGTGATTTTCCCACTACAAGACCTGGGTCCAGTGCTGACTGTCATGATGTATGCAGACGACCTCATCATCTTCTTGGATGGACGAGCCGACCCACAACTGTTGAAGAGGGTATGGGAAGTGGTGTCTCGTTTTGGACAGTTTTCGGGGTTGAAGGTCAACCTGAGCAAAACGGCAGCGATAGTTTGCAACTGTGGGGGGATGGAGTGGGCGAGGTGCTTTCGGGACATTGGAGTGGACGTCAAAAACTTCGTCAAGTATCTGGGTGTACGCTTGGGGAATATTCGGCACCAACAGGATGACCAAGGATGGGGGCTGACGATAGAGCAGGCTTTCGCACCAGCACTGCAAGAGGCCTTCCGTCGCGCCAGGGTGGTATCCACGCTCCAACTGTCAATGAACAAACGCGCATTCATGCTGACATCATGGATCCTGCCGGTCGTGGCCTGGGTATCCAAGGCGTACTACGCCCCAGTCTCGGTGATCAGACAACTGAAGTTGGTGTACCACGTGACTATGGGTACCAACAGCTGGGGAATCACTCTGCCAATTCTTTCACGACCAAGAACGCAAGGGGGACTGGCACTGCCAGAGCCAGAGCTGTTCCTTATGCACCACGCAGCGGCTCCGTTCGTCAGCCTGTTGGGAGAGCCTCACAAATTTCCCGACAAGGCAGTGGAGACCTTCTATGCATGGGCAACAACCATCGGGTTTACACCATCCAAGGACAACCTTCCATATATTCAACTGGGCATGGTCCGAACGGCTGATCTAACGTTCTTGGGATGGTCGGCAAAGGCACATTCCAACATTCAGCGAGTAGCCCTGCAGGTGGCCCCCCCGGCAAACCGGGACCGCCTGCCGTTGTGGCACTCTGTGTATTTCCGGAATGAGTTCAACTGCTCCTACTACAACACGAAACTAATCCGGCAAGGGGTGCTGACGTGGGGTCAATTCCAATCTCTGGAGGACGCAAGATTGTTCAATGCACTGCCTCGGACATGGAAAGGGGTCTACAATCATGGCGGACGACTCCTCAACAAAGTCCAGTCACAAGGGGGGTTTGATACCCCCGCAGTCCACACCCAAAACTGGACCAGGGCATGGCTGCCTCAGTTTTACGCCTCTCATCCAGGGGTCCGCGACCCGCAAACACCGGAGGTATGGCAACAGTTGGCACAGCCACAGCTACCGCCAAGGGCTCAGGACTTTGCTCAAAAGGCGCTGTGGCACAAACTGACCGTACATGCAAGAGTCTACAAGAGGTCAGGCACTGACAAGTGCCCGGTGTGCTCACAGCAGGAGACGGTTAAGCACGCGATGGTCGAATGCTCCATGTTCAAAGCGGCGGCGGCGGTCATACAGCACTACTATGGCCAGGTGGAAACTGATAACGGGACATCCACAGTTCGAGACATGATGGAGTCCGACGACCAGGAATGGTTACTGAACACGAACCAAGGCTGGGCAATGTGGTCAGCAAGAAGTGCCCACTGGCGGTACCGATGCGAAGTCAAGGCAGGAGCGTCGCCGGTGTTCACGTCATACCTGACAACATGGCTAAGGGAGCTATGTGAGTGGGTGGGATTTTACACAGGGGAGCGCAGGGAACAATGGAGAGGCTTTCAAAAATCGCTGGAACAACTTCGAGATACCAGAGTGCAGCCGCGACAAGGGGAAGTGCATGTACATGGGGGACTGAATGCATGGTGGCAAACGCACACGGAGTGCTTCACCCAAGAGAGATCAGCCAACAATCACAGTTGGCAAAGGGCAACGGAATCGCGCCCGAAGCGCCCGAGGCAGGCAGGCCCGGGAGTGCTACAAGGAGTGCAAGATCTGATTGCAGAACTAGTGGCGAAGGGCTACAGGATAGTGTACACGGACGGATCGTCGAAAAGGCTGGGCCACAAGGACATGCGCAGGGCCGGGGGCTTGGGCGTGTTCGCGGCGGAAGATGATCAAGGACCAGAGGTACGCTTCTGCGGCTACGTACCAACACATCACAGGCAAACAAATAACGGAGCAGAGCTTTGGGCAGCCGTAGAAGCCCTACAGGGGTTCTGGGTGCCAAAACTGGCAATCCTCATTGACTCGCAATACCTGCAGCTGGGAGCGACTGGCAGGGCCCAACACTGGAAGTCAAAGGGATGGACAACCACGTCTGGAAAGCTGCAGGTCCACGTCCCAGTCCGGGAAATGCTGCTCCGGGAAATGGCGACACCGGGAAGAGAAGTCAGGTGGGAGCATGTCCCAGCACATGTCAACGTGCAGGGAAATGAGGTGGCAAATGGACTGGCAATGGAAGGCATGTGTTCAAGCCCACTGTGGTCTCAGCATGTTGCGCGAGACTCATCATCAGGGTCAGAGTCCACGGTAGGCTTGAGGGGAGGGTCAGGATCAGAGTCAGAGGGAACCAGGGCACTCTGGTCATCCTTGGGTATGGTACCCATGGAAAGTGGACGAAAGAAGATACACATGTCAGGGGGTGACACACAGGAGAGAAGATTGGAGCGCATGGTGCAGATACCCAATCGTCGGGGCCCAGTGGATACACCACACCTCTTCTGTCCCGTAGAGGATGGTTCGAACCCCGGGGGGGATAGAGATGCACCGAACGACCCGAACCCCCTTTTATGGGTGAGAGGGAGAGAGAGAGAGAAAGAGAGAGAGAGAGGGTTGAGCACAGTGGGAAAGGATCAGAGAGGAACAACAGGAGAGAGAGAGCAGGAGAGAGCAAGAGAGATTGGGAGGGAGAGAGTAGGAGAGAGACGCTCAGAGCAAGAGACGGGGGCTAACCGGCACAAAGGGAGGGTGGTGGGCTCGAGCTGACCAGGGTGTATGGGACGCCAAGACAGCACGGAACAGTCAAGTGGTGAAAAAACAGGGCGCTGTAGCGCCCCTGAGCCACAGGCTCGACACGTCGTCACGTGTTGAAAAGCCGAAGCATGACTAGGGCTGCGAGAGTGCGGCCCACGTGAGGCGGTTGGAAGCCAGTGGGCAAGGACAAGTGGACAGCATGCGCATAAATGATGCCACCCTGCCCACACCTGACGCCACACACGGTACAGCAATGATCTGTTGAGACACCTGACAGCAGGAACACAAGCTGAAATGTTGAGACGCCTTTGCGCCAACACAGGCGCCTTTGCGCCAACACAGGCGCCTTTGCGCCCCTGAGGCACGAGTACGACACGTCCTTACGTGCCAGGGAATGAGTGCAAGGCAGGGGCACGACCTGCAAGGCAAGGGTTAGAGTCTAACCGGCACTGTGGGTGGGTGGTGGGTGCGAGCTGACCTCACTGTTCAGAGGAGCAGAGCCAATGCACAGTCAGCAACCACCTGGTGTGGTACAGAATTGGTCTACGCTGCAGTGCAGCAAGCATGACATTGAACGATGTGGTTATGACCATGCGCCTGTGACACGGGGGCGTATGCGTATCCGTTGCCTCATGGCCCTCCTCCCCTTCCAATGTTTGAGGCTAACAGCCAAAATTTTGCTTCGGCGTCAAGAGGATTTAACCTTAAAATTTTCGGCCCGCCTTTGGCGGGACCATAGGGGGACCCTGGGAGGAGGGTTGTCCCAGCCAAACCCCCTCCCCCCCCCTTCAGACCAGTCAGTTGAAGCAGAACTGACCACAATGGCCTGGGCCCGCAACCAGCAGATCTGGCTCCGACTGGACCAACCACATGACACCAGGATGCGTTGTGAGATTGTGGACAACCATGGGGAACCACTGCAGATGAGCAATCAGGAGCTCTACTCGGTGATGGTCCAGATCAACTGGACCCTGAAGACCCAGGCTTTGGCGAACATGCAGGTCCAGTGGCGACCCAAAAGTGCAGGCAAGTGGCACCCGTTCCAGTGGGAGGCGATCCTCCACTGTCCGACAGTAGAAGGGCATAGAGCGGTGCCCTCCTCGGTAAGCAGAACTGGCGATTGCATGCATGTGTGGCTGACAGGCCGAGCGGACCTCTTGCGACTGTTCCAAAGAACACTCTTCAGGCAGGCGGACCCGGTACCCGGGGACGCTGTGCGGTTCCTTTACAGGTTGTTCGCTAGAGTCGGCAGCAAAGGACAAGCACACAAGTGACCCACGGAGCTAACCGCAACGCCTCGCTGTATTTTACATAGTGGAGCACCCCAACCAAGAAGGGGACACGTGCATTGATTGGATTTCGCAGTACTGCTGGACTAATGGCTGGAATTGTCTATGGCGGGGACATTCAGTCTATCAGAACCGACCATTGATCCCCTGTGCGGTTCCTTTACACACCTGAACACACCCCCATGCGAAAGAAGATATGCATGACAGAGGGTGACAACAAGGAGAAGAAGAGTGAAGCGCATGGTGCCATGGTGCCATGGTGCAAATAACCCATCGTCGTGGCCCAGTGGATACACCGCACCTCTTCTGTCCCGTGGAGGATGGTTCGAACCCCGGGGGGGATAGAGATGCACCAAGCAACCCGAACCCCCTTTTTTTGGGCGCGGGAGAGAGGGAAAGAGACACGGAGTTAGAGAGAGAGAGGGTAGAGCACGGTGAGAAAGGAACAGAGAGGCGCAACAGTAGAGGATGAGCAGGGGAGAGCACGAGAGAATGGGAGGGAGAGAGTAGGAGAGAGACCCACAGAGCGAGAGACCGGGGCTAACCGGCGCAAAGGGAGGTGGTGGGTTCGAGCTGACCAGGGTTCGGGCTGAGCAGGGTGGGTTCGAGCAGAGCGAGGTGAAAGGGACGCCACGGAGACACGGAACAGTCAAGAAATGAAAAAGCAGGGCGCCGTAGCGCCCCTGAGCCACAGGCACAACATGTTGTCACGTGTTGCACAGCCAAAGCACGACTGGGGCGGCGAGAGTGCGGCCCATGTGAGGAAGACGAAAGCAAGTAGGCATGAATGTGTGGGCGGCATGCGCATGCAGCGTGGGGAGCAGACGTGGTATGCGCCACACGCATAACAGCAATGATTTGTTGAGTTGCCTGACAGACGGAGCGCATGCTGAAATACTGAGACGCCTTTGCGCCAACCAAGGCGCCATTGCGCCCCTAAGGATGGAGTATGACACGACCTCACGACCTGCGGGGCCAGGGTTAGAGACTAACCGGCACTGTGGGTGGGTGGTGGGTGCGAGCTGACCTCGATGTCCAGAGGAACAGTGCCAATGCACAGCCAGCAGCCACCTGGTGTGGTACAGAACTGGTCTACGCTGCAGTGCAGCAAGCAATACACTGAACAATGTGGTTATGACCATGCGCCTGTGACACGGGGGCGTATGCGAGCCCAGTTTCCGTTGCCTCATGGCCCCCTTCAGAACCCCCACCCTCCAGCACTCCCCACCTTCGAATACATCCCTGCCCCACACCCTCTCTTTGGGGATGCCCTCACATGTAGTGCATGGTGTTTTGTAGCCCACAGCCTACAAAAATGTAGTGGTCAGCCATAACATGCGCCATGGAATCCCACTTAATATTTTGACCCAAACGAGTGGACACCCAAGTGGCCGAGGGTCTCGCAACGGGAGGGGGGGGGGGGGCGGCCTGTGGACAGATGCGCGTGGATAGCAAAAACAGTCAAACAACCCTGGCAGCAACCAGCACAACCTCAATACGCCAACTACTGGGCGCCATTGGCGCGCAAACAGCACACCATGCCACATCCAGCACAGCCCCGGCGCACCAACCACTGGGCTCCGCGAACGCGGAAATGACAACAGCAAGAGCACCGGCCGCAGCGGCCGACAAAAAGCAGCGACCCGACGCAACATGCGAAGGGAAGAACGGGTGACTGTCCAGGGCCCCGTAAAGAAACAACAACCCGACGGAATGTCACACAGGGGATTAGTACATCCGAAAATCAAGTACCCCAAGAGTAATAGCAATTTTAGCGTTTGTACTCTATCTCTGCTGACATGGACTGCTATTCTTGGTGTGATTGCATGCGTCTGCTTTGGTGTTTTTTTTCTTTTTTTTGGCGATATTGCTGTTCTCATAAAGACGAAAACCAGCACTGTAGCTTTCCCCCATTCATTGCCCAACATATCCTACGGCAGCCATTGACCGCACACAAACCCCCAAACTTTCAAGCCAAAATCTGAGAGTGCTTGCCCTGCCCTACGAATCATCGGATATACGCTCTCCAAACCTGAATCTGACCAGCCATAGGAAGACTCGAGGTGCTGTGCACGGCATGAAAATGCCGGTCAAGACTGACAGCGTTGTTGGCTGGGTTATTGATGACGCGTTGGAAATTGTGTTGGCCAGTCAGCAGCTCTCCTCAACGCCGGAACAGAGCAAACAGATGGCTACCACTATGTCACCTCCAAAGCGTGGGTCTTGCGATGAAGCAGCCAAACCCATGGATCCAACAGCGGGTATAAAGGGCGGCAGTGTTTGGAGTGCAGTCATATTATATCAAACCATTTGTGGTTGCCAGCTCTCTCTTATCTGAAACCTGACGTCACGGCCCCTTCCGAGAACAACGCCGTTGTCAGAACAAACAGCAGGTGTTGTTTCCGTCAAACTTTGGGATTTTAGTGGGGTTCTCGCAGGAGGGTGGGGGGGAGCGTCAGTGTTTGGTATGCGGTGACTTCCTTTGGTGTGCACACAATGTACCAGTCTCCCGAGTAGGCGTATGTTCGAGCACACATAAATGCAGGCAACCGGTCATCCCGTTTGCCACCGGTTCCCCAACCATTGCTCATGTTCCGCACTACCGGCCTGCCTTTCATTGGTAGTGCATGCGCACTGGTCCTGTTTCGCACCCAGAGTGCAAGTATACCAACCACGCCATCATGCCCAAATTACCCTCTGACAGGGAATTCAGTTCTACAAATGATCCCACAAATGACTGTGGTACGGGATCTGAAACGTAGTGAGGATTAGCTGAGTCGGAAACCAGGTTATGCAGTGGGAGACTATCACGCCCGTAGCTCTGACCCTTGATTCCGGGTACCATATGGGGACCAGGATACGCTAGCTCGTCTTGGTCTGGACCAAAACAAAAATCCCTCTGAATGGGAATATCCTGGCACCACAACTTCCTGTGCCATCGGTGAAATGTCGTCCTTTCATTCAACCTTGTTGAGAGTGGATTGTCCTGCGCAGCACAATGTCCCCTTTCAGCAATTGTCCAAACCTGTAACTTCGCCTCTTTCTTCGTGACGCGGGGCTGTGGCGTGGCATGCATAAAGTGGGTTGTGCCATAGGGTCGCATCCGGCTTGTGCAGTTGGCCATTTGTGGTATCTGAGTGAACAGTGCGCATCAAGTCCCAGATTGGTGGGTTGCAGCCACACCTTCCAGTCTGATCCACGTAAACCCAAGGCTACTCTTGTGTTGGTGGGGTTCACCCCCATGAGTGTGATTGCTTTGACAAGGATCAGTAGCTCATGTGGGTTGTTGAGGGTTCACTAAGGAGTTGAGAGTATTGCAGGAGGTTGTCAAGGGTTGCAGTGGGGATTTGAGGCCAGCAATGTCCCCGAATGAGTGGTACGTTCTGTTGCATTGTAACCTGCTTTGCGTAGTCTATTTTTTTGTCGAGCACGATGGATCGCCGGCTCTCTGCAAAGAAAATGTCAGTTGCATGGACAACTGCGGCAATTGAACAGGTCCGAAATGAAAGGCGCGCCTCCACCATTGAGGAATCGAAGATTTGGAATCGAGCATACGAAAAGTTGCAAGACCGACTTGCAAATCCGGATGATGAAGCGGAAGTAATGCACTCCAAAGTAGCGGTTGCCGTGGCCGCTGCCCTATGTGGGACAGCCGGCGTCGGGGTTTCGCTCGGCTATATTTTCATATTGGGCACCTTCTTGGCAGCTATATTCTCCGCCTTGTTAACGGCGTGTTGTATCTTTAGTATCGTCTACTTGTTGCTCACTCGGAAACTACCCTTGGCGCGCAGTGCTTTGGGGCATGGCTTAGTACTAACTGCCATTGGCATTCATTGGTCCTTTGGTGGAAGTGGTAGCAGCTCGATCGCAAGTTGGGCACTATTGGGGCCCTCACTTATGCGAATCACCGGGGCAAGTTTCCGGGAATGTGTGTGGCAACTTAGTATTCTTCTTGTCTTTTTGGTGGGATTTGGGTGTGCAGAGATGGTTGTTGGTGCCGAAAATCTTACCCCGCAAAGGACCAAAGTCAGTGACGCTTCGAATATCGTGCTCGGTTTACTGAACATCATTTGTCCTGGCATCGTTTCATGTTCAGCGGTATTCCTTGTGATGGGCAATCTGCAGGTGCAAAAGAACCTCTTAGCTGAAGTAACACAGCGACAATCAAAGCTGACAGAAAAGCTCGCGATCGAGCGCCGCTTGGCATATGAACTGGTTACGCATTCATTTCCAAGAGATATTGCTGTACGATTGTTTGAGTTCTTCCAGAGTGTTGCAGACGAGCCGACACGGTTGGATGAGTTTCAAATCGCTCCATCGAACTCCGTGGCGGCCGTGAATGCTCTTTTGAGTGCAGGAGAAGACTCAGAATCCCCGCCAATGACGCCGAGGAGTGGTGGTTGGTCAACAGGGGTTTTTGGAGATTATTTTTCGACTTTTGCGGGACAGCATCACCCTTTTGCTGTGATTTTATTTGGGGACATTGTGGGGTTTACTAGCCTGGCCTCTACGATCTCTCCAACCAAACTTGTGCACTTTCTTGACGTCTTGTTTGGCCATTTTGATGAGTTGTGCTTGGACCATGATGCCGAGAAGATTAAGACCATTGGGGATTGCTACATGTGTGTGGCATGGCCAGGGGATTTGGTATCACGGAAGAGTGCTGCCGAGAGTTGCCTTTGCATTGCTGAGGGGATGCACAACATCATCCGAGACGTGTCCTGTGAGTCCCACACTCTGTCAATGCGCATTGGAGTTCACTGTGGGGATGTAGTATCTGGCATCATCGGCAAGACGAAGTTCGCCTATGACATTTGGGGGGACGCAGTGAATGTGGCCTCCCGCATGGAGAGCACCGGAGTGCCCGGGGCAACACATGTCAGCGCGGAAATCTACAGTTTGCTCAAAGATGACATCCAGTTCACGCCTCGAGGCCTCACTGACGTGAAAGGCAAGGGAAAGCTCATGACCTACCTCAATCAACCAACGCAATCTTCAGGACCCAGCAAAGCGTCGGCTGATATTGGCGAGAATGCTCTGCAGCACAAGCTGCCGGCGGGTGTTGCCCAAGTATTTAACAAGTTGCAGCGCAACTCTACCTTCACTGCGCTGAATGAGGGTGGGACGCTGCAGGGGCACCGGAGACGTGCGATGGGCCCGATGGCTCTGGCCTCCCAGTTCACGGTTGGCAGCAGTGCGAGAAACGCTGCATTTGCGGGCCGTAGGCTGAGAGCGTCCAGCAGTTGTGCTACCCTCACACTCACACCCGTCACTCCCCAGTCCCCTCTGAGTTTCCGCGGTAGCCCGTCAAGAATCCTGGTGCCGTCACAGTGTCGACCGTCACAAGAACTGGAACCAGACTCCGCATGGGCCGTGGGTGATTGCTCATCGGCGGCCCAGCACCCGCGGCCGAGTTCCATAGAGCATTTGGGAATTTAACGCATCTTTGCTGGGCCAAGGGATGGAATCAGGGATGGATCTAATTTGTGCGCCACTCAGGGGGTGGGGGTGGGGGGGGGAAGGGGGGGGGGGTAGTGAATTGTGACATGTCACAAAAATTACAATAGGCCATAGTGGGAAAACAGCTTTTCTGAAAATATTGTGACACCCAAAAGCCTCTGTGGTACTTTCCGAGGGCAGTGGTACTTTCTGAGGGCATGCGGGACGGTTGTTGGATTGCTCATCTTTGTGTTCCTGGGCTTCCTGTGCTTTTGTGACAATTATGTTTTTGCGACAATCTGCTTGCATGAGCGACATGGAGATGAGACACGGTGTCAACTGACACTGTGTTCTCTGTAGGCTCTCAGTATTGACGACATTCACAGCAGCTCATTCGTCTGCCGCATATATTGGTTGGCGCCGGCGCTAGGCCACTTCTACTAGCCAGGTGGAGAATGCACTGGTGGGTCCGATAATGGTTATTTGACCACATCGGTAGCGTAGTATACTGGAAGTGCACGGGTGCTTCGTCCCGGAGGGCGTAGGTTCTATGCCCGTTGCCCGGCCTGTAGACGACGGCGCCGGCAGCTCTCTTTCCTCTTATCTATTTTTCCTGCTGCACAGGATTGTCTCGTTTGTTCGTTGCGGCGTTTCCGCGATCAAACATGTTAGCACTAGTTCTGCACGGAGAATTGCACCTGCAACTGCACAGGCACGGCTTGGGGCTCTTCAGAGGCTACTGTGTGTTTGTTCGTTGCATTGTTTCTGCTCTGCCCCTGGTTCGACCAATTTGGGGCAGCAGCCTCACTGACCCACTGAATCCGGCATGAACAGCCATATGAAGTACATATGTCCATATGCAGGAGGGGTGGAGTATTGTTCCTACGGTTAGGAAGCTGTGAATCATTGTGCTAGGGGCTACTGCAAGGCCCACACATGAACTCCGAACTCATGGTTATTGCAGTGATGTAGGAGTGTAGGAATGTTGAACCTCGCAGTTTGAGCATGATTCGAATGGAAGCCTTGGTATATATCTATATACTTCCGACAGCCTTTGTCATAGTTCTGTCATGGATCGAAAGAAGGTGGGTTGTCAGTATGATCGGCCATGCGTTTCGGCCGCGGCATGCTGACAAAAAAGGAGCCGTGCAGCCCGTCGCGCTGCAGCAGTTGCTCTGGCTGTGGGTGCTGTGGGTGCTGCTGCCCTCGTTTTGGCTGCAGCTGCTCTGGCCACCGGGTCAGGACCACAGACACCTGTCAAGCGGCCTGCACCACCGACACAAATGGAAAAGGACGGGCCAGGGAACGCATTCTGCCTGAAACTGTAGAGTATGTTGACAACCCGGGAGAGGTCTCAGATTCATGCAGCTCTTTGTCCTCTTTCGGAAGTATCTCCACGGATGCCTCTAGCTCAAGCGGCATCACTGTCAGTGACGAGGAAAGTGGTACTGACAGTGACAGTGACAGTGAATAAGAACCCTGGTGCACCAACAAAAAACACAAAAAACTGTTTCTTGAAATATGCAAGGGTTTGCATTGAATGCTTCACATGAAGGGGCGTGCTGCCTGCCTCCTGGTACCCTGCGTACCTCATTCTGTGACCGTGTTTTTTTGTGGCGCATATCGTGACTCCTCGTCACAACAGGGGGGTTGGGAGGGGGGGTAGGGAGGGACACCCACCCTCCTAGTTAGATCCATCCCTGGATGGAATGCCGTCAGTGGGTTGCACCGTGTGTTGATCTGCGAACGAGCGTCCGTGGGGTGCAGTCGTGTCCATGGAGCTTCCAATTGCTGGTGTTGCTGGTGCCCACCGTAGCCCACAGTCTCTGTGTCTCCCTAGTAAACCAGAAGGGCTTCCGCTGTTTTTTGGAGGAGTGATTGCACGTAGACGGTTTCCTCTGCATGCCCCCCCCCCCACCCCCCGAAAAGAAAAGCGACCCAAAGCACACATTGGGCACATACTGTGAGGGGTGGGTCTGCAGCCCCCTCAAGACCTCGTGCACGCGCGCTCACGCACACACGCGCACTCTGGCCTGAGGGTGGCGTACACGGAGGGCGCCAGTGCAGACACCACAAGTGTCATTCTCTGAAGCACAGGGGCCCGCCTCTCTGGGCCAGCTGCAGACCCATACAGGCCTTCCTCCATAATATGGCGCCACCCCCCACACACGCACACGCACGCACATACATACGGAAACCTGACCCGACTGAAGGCCCAAGGACTCCGTGTTTTTTCCTAAACTGTTTGTGACGCAATAGTGGCTTTCAGGGGGCCTTTTTGAGCAGTATACCCCTGGTACAGGCCATTGGGGGTTCAACTCCTGCGGGGGTTGGAGGGGTTGGGCGGGTCTGGAGTGGGGGCTGTGTGTGCGTGACGGAGTCCGGAGGTTTGCCTGGGCCACCGCCTCGGGATGGGGCAGGACTTTTCCGGATTTGGGTCCAGGTTTCCTCCCCTGTGGACAGATGTCTGAGACACCCGCACCTGGACAGCTGTAGTCGTTTGTCACATGGATGACGTGTTGCTGTTGGAATTTGTTTTGGAATTTTATGGTCATCCATGATGGTCACCCGTGGGCCCGCCCGCACGTGCACGGGCCGGCCCTCCCCCCCGTTGATGAGCGGTAGCCTGCCCTGGTTCCTCTTTTTATGCGATCGTTTCCCAAGCCTCCTGAAGGGGCTGAAGCACAAATTACACGTGGAGCACTTCCGGCCCACCCCTTTTCACAAATCACACCTGATCGATCGAAGCAAAACAAGTTGTGCTGCTCCGTGTGCCAATGGTATGTAAGGGTTCCGGTCGGTTTCCGGCTTTGTTTTGCACAGCTGCACCCCCCGTTTGGTGTGCCATGTATGTCTCTTTATCGCGCTGGTGTAGCCATCGCGTCGGTGTTTGCTTAACCAGGTCCTCATGGGGCAAGGCGCAGGACTCGTTCCTCCCGCCACCCCGCCGCAGCCGTCCTGGTGAGGGTAGGTCATACCTAACCCACACCCAAAGCCGGCCCTGTCACTGACCCATGACCCGCTTTGTGTACTCTCGATGGACACCTGGTGGAACTTCGGTCAGGTCCTCATGGAACAACACCCTTTATTCCAGTTGTCGTGTTGGAAGCCGGATTCCCGATTTTTGTGGGACTGTGTCCATTGCTTTTATCAGGACACAAAAGTTTTTCTGTGTACACAATGTCCTCTTCCATTGCATTAGCCAGTCACCGGACCGCACGCACCACCGCACACACGTACAACGCCACAGAGTATCTGACCCGGCTCATGGGACCTTCCAATCAGGGACGCATTAGAGCAAAAAAGTAAGGAGTGGGTACCCCCCCCTCCCGGGTCCAAATGTCACCTGTGCAAAATGGTCTGGTGCGCTGACTTCAGCTGACCGGTTCAGCTGTTTCCTGACCAACCTGTGCAGGGCTTGGCTGGCTGCTGTGCAGGTGCCGCTGGGACTCAGCTCTGAGGGGCCATCCAAAACGCCCAGACCTGTATTACCCTAACCCCCCCCTTGCAATCCCCGTGGTCGGGGGCCGTCGAAAGCCCATGCACATTGCTGCTCTCTTGATGGCAACCTGAGAAGCCCAGACATAATGTCGCCCCGTGGGCCACGCACCGCTGCCTTGGGCTGCCCCCGGCGACGCCACGTCGTGCCGTGGGGCCTGCATGGCAATCCTCCGCACACCGGCCGCGGCGGGCAGTCCTTGACAGAGTGGTCGCGGTACATCTGAGGTCTGCTGATAGGGAGGAGGGGAAGAGGGAAATGCATACGCTGACCCCGATCTCACCCTTGATTCCATGAATAGTTCGATGCCTGGGAGCAGGTGAAGGGGCCTGCGACGACCGTTTTTGGTGCGTAGGCCGCCCTCCCCCCCGTTGATGAGCGGTGGCCTGCCCTGGTTCCTCTTTTTATGCAATCGTTTCCCAAGCCTCCTGAAGGGGCTGAAGCACAAATTACACGTGGAGCACTTCCGGCCCACCCCTTTTCACAAATCACACCTGATCGATCGAAGCAAAACAAGTTGTGCTGCTCCGTGTGCCAATGGTATGTAAGGGTTCCGGTCGGTTTCCGGCTTTGTTTTGCACAGCTGCACCCCCGGTTTGGTGTGCCATGTGTGTCTCTTTATCGCGCTGGTGTAGCCATCGCGTCGGTGTTTGCTTAACCAGGTCCTCATGGGGCAAGGCGCAGGACTCGTTCCTCCCGCCACCCCGCCGCAGCCGTCTTGGTGAGGGTAGGTCATACCTAACCCACACCCAAAGCCGGCCCTGTCACTGACCCATGACCCGCTTTGTGTACTCTCGATGGACACCTGGTGGAACTTCGGTCAGGTCCTCATGGAACAACACCCTTTATTCCAGTTGTCGTGTTGGAAGCCGGATTCCCGATTTTTGTGGGACTGTGTCCATTGCTTTTATCAGGACACAAAAGTTTTTCTGTGTACACAATGTCCTCTTCCATTGCATTAGCCAGTCACCGGACCGCACGCACCACCGCACACACGTACAACGCCACAGAGTATCTGACCCGGCTCATGGGACCTTCCAATCAGGGACGCATTAGAGCAAAAAAGTAAGGAGTGGGTACCCCCCCCTCCCGGGTCCAAATGTCACCTGTGCAAAATGGTCTGGTGCGCTGACTTCAGCTGACCGGTTCAGCTGTTTCCTGACCAACCTGTGCAGGGCTTGGCTGGCTGCTGTGCAGGTGCCGCTGGGACTCAGCTCTGAGGGGCCATCCAAAACGCCCAGACCTGTATTACCCTAACCCCCCCCTTGCAATCCCCGTGGTCGGGGGCCGTCGAAAGCCCATGCACATTGCTGCTCTCTTGATGGCAACCTGAGAAGCCCAGACATAATGTCGCCCCGTGGGCCACGCACCGCTGCCTTGGGCTGCCCCCGGCGACGCCACGTCGTGCCGTGGGGCCTGCATGGCAATCCTCCGCACACCGGCCGCGGCGGGCAGTCCTTGACAGAGTGGTCGCGGTACATCTGAGGTCTGCTGATAGGGAGGAGGGGAAGAGGGAAATGCATACGCTGACCCCGATCTCACCCTTGATTCCATGAATAGTTCGATGCCTGGGAGCAGGTGAAGGGGCCTGCGACGACCGTTTTTGGTGCGTAGGCCGCCCTCCCCCCCGTTGATGAGCGGTGGCCTGCCCTGGTTCCTCTTTTTATGCAATCGTTTGCCAAGCCTCCTGAAGGGGCTGAAGCACAAATTACACGTGGAGCACTTCCGGCCCACCCCTTTTCACAAATCACACCTGATCGATCGAAGCAAAACAAGTTGTGCTGCTCCGTGTGCCAATGGTATGTAAGGGTTCCGGTCGGTTTCCGGCTTTGTTTTGCACAGCTGCACCCCCCGTTTGGTGTGCCATGTATGTCTCTTTATCGCGCTGGTGTAGCCATCGCGTCGGTGTTTGCTTAACCAGGTCCTCATGGGGCAAGGCGCAGGACTCGTTCCTCCCGCCACCCCGCCGCAGCCGTCCTGGTGAGGGTAGGTCATACCTAACCCACACCCAAAGCCGGCCCTGTCACTGACCCATGACCCGCTTTGTGTACTCTCGATGGACACCTGGTGGAACTTCGGTCAGGTCCTCATGGAACAACACCCTTTATTCCAGTTGTCGTGTTGGAAGCCGGATTCCCGATTTTTGTGGGACTGTGTCCATTGCTTTTATCAGGACACAAAAGTTTTTCTGTGTACACAATGTCCTCTTCCATTGCATTAGCCAGTCACCGGACCGCACGCACCACCGCACACACGTACAACGCCACAGAGTATCTGACCCGGCTCATGGGACCTTCCAATCAGGGACGCATTAGAGCAAAAAAGTAAGGAGTGGGTACCCCCCCCTCCCGGGTCCAAATGTCACCTGTGCAAAATGGTCTGGTGCGCTGACTTCAGCTGACCGGTTCAGCTGTTTCCTGACCAACCTGTGCAGGGCTTGGCTGGCTGCTGTGCAGGTGCCGCTGGGACTCAGCTCTGAGGGGCCATCCAAAACGCCCAGACCTGTATTACCCTAACCCCCCCCTTGCAATCCCCGTGGTCGGGGGCCGTCGAAAGCCCATGCACATTGCTGCTCTCTTGATGGCAACCTGAGAAGCCCAGACATAATGTCGCCCCGTGGGCCACGCACCGCTGCCTTGGGCTGCCCCCGGCGACGCCACGTCGTGCCGTGGGGCCTGCATGGCAATCCTCCGCACACCGGCCGCGGCGGGCAGTCCTTGACAGAGTGGTCGCGGTACATCTGAGGTCTGCTGATAGGGAGGAGGGGAAGAGGGAAATGCATACGCTGACCCCGATCTCACCCTTGATTCCATGAATAGTTCGATGCCTGGGAGCAGGTGAAGGGGCCTGCGACGACCGTTTTTGGTGCGTAGGCCGCCCCAAACCAAGAACAGGCCGTATCTTGGGCTGTGTGGCTCAAAACACGATCCTGAGGCTGCCTAGACCACCCTCAACCCCCATTTTTTGTGGTGCCCGGCCCTCGAAATCGCCCAAAGGGACGCCTAGACCTCCGTACTGATGCCCATTTGGCTGCGGCTGCGGCTGCGGCTGCGGCAAGCACCGAATTCTGCCCAAGACCACAACCCACTTCCATTTGGGTTGCTGCGATTTTCATGCACTGTGGCTGTAATGGGCCCCACCACCCCACAGACTGCTTGTCTGCTCGTCGCGTTTGAGCCCAGCCTTGTCTCCGCACGGGAATCCCACCGGGCCTGCGCAAAGGGGCGGATACCTTTGTTCATGAGCTCCTGTAGGCTCCAGTGCGAGCGCCTGGGAGAGCGCCAGCACTTGCAGCGGAGCTTTGAATGCCCGAAGCGCAACTCTGAAAGGATTTGGCCGCGGAAGTTGCGCATGCATTGGTGCGTGGCGGTCCGAACTTCCACTGTCACTTCACTATTTTGCTAGGCAACACCTATTGTGGTGGTTTATGTTCCCCATGTGTCACACACACGTGCTTGCATAGTAATCGCCCTTGCACAGTAGGCGGGGGGGGCGGGGGAACCGTCACTTTCTGTTTTGCAAATGTACCCGAAAGGTCGGAAATTGAGCTTCTCCTGTGCGTTCGCTAGCTGGCCAAACCCTCAACCATGAGTGCAGCCAAACCTGCTGCGCCCACCCCCCCCTCCCCAGGAGACTGTCACCTCACTGTTTTGCTGGGCAATATCTTTTGCGGTGGTCTGTGTTGCCCATCTGTCACACACACGTCCTTGCATTGCTTTCCCATTACTTCAAATCAGTCACCTGTGTGTGGCCTGTGATATTCTCTCTCCAAGGGCGGTGTTTCTGCTTGGTTTGGTTCGCTACACCACAGGAAACCCCAACCAAACCCGACAGCAAAAAACCTGTGGGAACAGGTACACTTCTCTCCTGCGACACGTGGCCCCGACCCAGACACACGCACCCTAAAATCGGCGCCCACCCTTCTGGTTACACGCCGGATAAACAGACTGACCCAAATCGCCACCTCCCGGAATCGGTCCAAGGCCGTCCGCTACCTCACCCAGCATCCTGGTACACCCTACAGGGCAGATCTTACAACTTTTGCATCATCACGCTATGCGCATTCCCAGATATGTCTCGCCACGGCCTGGTCCTTCCCCCACCATGCATTAAAGTTTTTGTCTACTACAATTGCGGATTACAAGCAATTTGCCCAAACCCTCATGCAACACCGACGGTGGGACATGGAGTTAGGCACCCGCTTCCTACGATATGCCCAATACACAGAAGCCTCCCTCCTGCAGCGTTTTTACAATCGCATGTGGCGATGTTACAGCAACTTACGCACCTCCATTGCCACCTCGTGTTGCCGCATCATTGCCTGGTGGCGCCAAGGGACTCTTCTCCTTGACTACTATGACACACTGATGCAAACGTGTCACACAAAGAAAGAAATTTTTTGGCTCAAATCCCTACGTGCCTTGAGGCATCGATCAATGGAGGCACTTACACAAGTTGCTGCTCGACTACTACGGGAAAACTGGTCCATTGTGGAGGACCAGTTCCGAGCTGCCATTGCCACCGTACATAGCCTGAAAAAGCGCTCCCCACCCGGTGACTCTGCACACTCCAACCCAAAACGGATCTGCATGCCCCGCACTCCCCCACAACTCCCAGAGCCAGAGTCGTAGTGACAGTGTGGTCCAGTTCCTGAAGGCAGTGATCTAACCCTCTACAGATTTGACATCTGAAGTTCCATCCCTATACTCAGCGGTGGTGTCGGGTGCGTGCCAGTTACAGTCCAAGCAAAAATTACCCAAGGCAAATATTACCCAAAAAAAATTACCCAAAAAAATTAACCAAAAATTAAGGCTGTTTTGGTAATTGTGGTTTCCCCCCGATTCCTGGGCCCCAAAATCTTTATCATTTGTTCCCTTGCAGGCCCCTGTTTCTTGTGCGGTCTGCTTTTGTCATGGATGGGGATGTTGTTCCGACTGTGGTGGTGGATGCGTACCGGGCAAGACCTGGTTTGTCAGCTCCCCGGCACAATTGGAAAGATGAGTACATCAAAACAATTACTGATTGGGCAAGGCACACCACACCACAACCATTTGCCCCGCCGTTTAGTAAAAACAATGTATGTTGCGACTCACATGGGTTTCCCATTGCTTTGTGTTGCATCGTGGCAGGGACGGATGACGTCCCCTTTGCTACGGTACCAAAATATTACCAAAAAAAATTAACCAAAAAATGGGCACCTTTTGCTAATTTTCACCTTTGGTAATTTTTGCGTTACGTGTACTATTTTTTTCACCAACCCATGGCAGGTTGGCCCTCGTGTGGCGTCCTCCCCTTTTCTGTTTTTTCCCCCACAGGTGTGGAATGCCACTCCTCAGCGCGCTGTAACCCTGCTTGTGTTTTTCCTGCCTTCTTAGTCCTCTCTTGTGTGTCGCCAACCACTCCACAGCAGTACTCGCTGCCCCAAGCAATTAGTGACCAGTTGTGCCTGAATTTCCTTCCCCTACCTCTCTGATAGCGTATGAATGCAACACACTGATTCATCTTGGCCTTCAGTCTTCACACCGCTGTCTTCTTCAGCCTACAGTCATTGTGCCTCATGCACACTGGGAAGCCTACGGGCGTGGCATTCTCCCACTGCATAACCTGGTTTCAGACTCAGCTAATCCTCACTACGTGTCAGATCCACTACCACAGTCATTTGTGGGATCATCGTAGCACTGGACAGGTCTGAACCTTGATCCTGAGGGGTTATCTCGAGTACTGTGAAGTGAGCAGGCTACGCCAGCTCATCTTAGTCTGAGCCAAAAAAAAAAGATAGGATTGGGGAATCATACACATGAACAAGGGGGGTTTGGCCTTGCACCTGAAATTGATGTTGATGGATGCCCATGGGGTCCTTTAAGATGGTGCTGAGCCGACTTTCTGGAGTTCTGAATTCCTCCCCTGGGCGCTTGCTTAAACAGAAAACCCAGGGGAGTGAAAAGCTGGTAGCCGTAAGGGCCACCCCACTTCCATGCACTTCCTGCACTTCCTTGGGCCTCCTGCGGTCTGGACTGCTGCAATGGGAAAAATTGTATGTGTGCCTTCTTGACAGTGTAGAAGCATTTCCCAGTATGCTCCACCCATGTATACTGGAAGCTCTGCATTCGATTTGTACACCCACGAATTCTCCTCCTAATGATTGCATCCAAATTTTGTTCCTCCTGCAACCAGTGTCGTGATTTTCAGTAATCTGTCTGCCCCCCTGTACAAGCACTGAAAATCAGGAAAATGAAGGTCTGACAGGGTCCCTGTGCTTAGACGAGGCGTGCTTGTGCGTTGGAGCTGTAGAGGTACCGCCCCCCCACACACAAGCACCGGGTTGTCTAAGCACAGCGACCCTTTCGGACCATCGTTTTTCTGGCTTTCTCTGACCACGGTTTTTGGTCAGAAATGTAATGTGATGTGGTTTTGTTCCGACTGGAGAGGGAAATAGGGTTGGAATGAATGATTAAGACCTGTGACCTGTCTCCCCATGTAGTGGTTGCCCAGCTGCTTGCTTTGTTGAATGTGATCACCCTGAGCGTGTCTGCACATCGGCAAAGCATACTGCAACTAAGGTGACATTGCAGCCAAAGCCCCGCACCCCAGGTCCCAGTTTCACTATGCTGGTCATTGGACTCATGACTCAGGCATCAACCGCAAAGACAGTCTTCATCCACGGAAATGTGGTGTTAAGAATTGGCTCTGTTTGGTGTACGCAGTAGAAGGTGCCCTGAGCCAAAACAATTCAACCTCTCATACCACCCCCCCCCCCCCCCATGCCAATGGACCTCCCATGCCAATGGCCCCCCCCTCTCGAAAGAAGAAACATGGCCCCCCTTGCTAATGGCCCCCCCCTCTTGAAAGAAGAAACATGGCCCCCCACTGAGTGTTTTTCACCAAATTGCACACAAATTGCCCTTTTTTGCCTAGTTGCTTGAGTGTGCAATGGCATGTGATGGGCACCATCCTTTGTGTCATGTGTTTGTCTTTTCAATGTAGATTTTCATTTCTCGATGTTCCAAGTCCCGTATGGAGCAGCCGGGGATTGTCTGGTCTTGCCTGCATTGTAACTCGGCCATGTTGGCCAGAGCATATGTGCACAATTGCATGTTTCAGGGGAACCAAGGTCTCGGGTTTGAGGAAGGGACTACATGAGGGCAGCTGGAGCAAATGTCTCACTCCTACCCCCCAGCCCCGCTTTCTTTTGTTGCCTTTCACACCCATGCCTGACGGTCTGATGCACCAACTGCACCCCTTTCGAACTAATGGCTGAAAGTGTCTATGGCAGGGATATTCAGTCTATCAGAGCGGACCATTGATCCCCCAGTAAGTACATGTGTAGACAGGCAAGCAGTGTGTTCTGGTTGCTGAGTGGGGACCTCTTTTCAGTCGCAGAGTGGTCCAGCAATGTTACTACTGCTCATTTCCGCTGCAGTGCATTGTGCCACCCAGCTGCCCCTGCTTTGCTGCAGTGTTTGACAGCCATATTGATCAACTCCTGGGAGCTTTGCAACGCAGAGTGATCCAGCCAGGTTCACAGTGCTGAAAGCAGGCCTGGGGCCACAGATTTCAGCATGTTTTGCTCAGGTCAAAGTGCCATGATTCATTCCGTCAGTCAGCCTATTGCAGTTGCATGGGATTCATGTCTATTTGAAAACATCATTGTTGCGCACATGAAGTATATGGTGCTGAAACTTTTTGAAGCAGGCCTGGGGTCATCAGTTTCAACCATCATTTTTTCTGAAGTTGCAGTTGCGCCTTTTCGTCGTGTTTGCTATTGTGTGCTTGTATGTGTGAAGAAGGAAAGGCATAGGAAACAAATGTTGAGCACCACAACAAAAATGGTGCAAGAGCACAAAAAAATTGCAAAAGGTGGCCAGCATGAGCTCCGCAACGCACTGATTCATCTTGGCCTTCAGTCTTCACACCGCTGTCTTCTTCAGCCTACAGTCATTGTGCCTCATGCACACTGGGAAGCCTACGGGCGTGGCATTCTCCCACTGCATAACCTGGTTTCAGACTCAGCTAATCCTCACTACGTGTCAGATCCGCTACCACAGTCATTTGTGGGATCATCGTAGCACTGGACAGGTCTGAACCTTGATCCTGAGGGGTTATCTCGAGTACTGTGAAGTGAGCAGGCTACGCCAGCTCATCTTAGTCTGAGCCAAAAAAATTTTTCCCCTATCCTATTTTTTTTGCTTCATTATTGTCCCATCTGAAGGCAACCACCCAGAGCTCATACGCACATTCTTAACATGCCCTCGGGCATGGAAGGTCAGGGCCTGTGGCATGGTATGACTGGACAAAAGGAGGGCCTGTGGCATCTTGTGAGAGGACACATCTGTGCTTGGGACACAATATGACTGAACACATTCGTTCCTAAGGGGGAATCCGTGCAGTGCATGAACTTTGCACGTGCGCTGCAGGCTACCCCCCCCCCCCCTTGCGCATGCACAGCCTTGTCTAAGCACAGGCTGGGCGTTGAACCGCCGTTTTGAAGTAATTTTGGGACCGCTGTTTTTGTGGTCCAGAATGGAGGATTGGGTGTTTGTAGAGTGTTTGTATAGGGAAAGAGGGGCTCAGTCATGTTTGTGATAGTGCATTGTGTTCATACCATCCCCCCCCCATTCCAATGGACCCCCCATGCCAATGGACCCCCCATGCCAATGGACCCCCCCTCTCGAAAGAAGAAACATGGCCCCCCTTGCCAACGGCCCCCTCCTCTCGAAAGAAGAAACATGCCCCCCCCCTCAGATTTTTTCACCAAATCGCACATGAATTGCCCTTTTTTGCCTAGTTTCCTGAGTGTGACATTGTGTGTCTCATGCCTAATTCTCCGCCTTGCTTTGCTCTCACAGGATTTGACTATTGCTGTGCCCCAAAGCAGATAAAGGGGCTAGTTCGGGTCTTTTGATTGTTGCAGTCCTGAATATTAGCATTTGCCTGGTGCTGTGCCCCAAAGCAGATAAAGGGGCTAGTTCGGGTCTTTTGATTGTTGCAGTCCTGAATACACAGATACAGACACAGACACCATCAACCATCATCGTTTCAAAAGCTGCAGTTGTGCGTCTTCTTCATATTTGCTATTGTGTGCTCGCATGTGTGAAGAAGGAAAGGCATGGGAAACAAATGTTGAGCACCACAAGAAAAATGGTGTAAAGGCATGGAAAAATTGCAAAAGGTGGCTTACAAAGTTGCAAGAGGTACCCCCCCCCCCCTTGCAAAGTCCCCCCCCCTTGCGATCCCCCCCCCCCCCCGGGAGACCGTCACTTCCATGTTTTTCTAGTTAACATGTATTGTGCTGGTTTGTGTTGCCCATCTGCTTTACGCATGGCCTTGCATTGCTTTCCCAGTACTACAAATCAAGCACCTGTGTGTGTTCTGTGATATTCTCTCTCCAAAGGCGTTGTATGGGTGTGTTGTGTTGCCACTTCAGACCCAAGATGTTTTCTCCCAGTGACCATGTACGGTACCACTCATGCACACTTGGTGCACATGTGTTGGCCACTATTGTGGGGCCTTCGCCAAATGGACCGCAGTTTTGCCACATTCGGTACATACGCCCTGGTGGGGTCACTCCAGTGGATCATGAGAGTGCGGGCGCTAAAGCGGCTGCCAAACCAGCCCCGCGCGCCATTGCCTCCTCCTCCTCGGCCAGTGCAACACACCCCGTGCCTGTCATGCAAACTGAGCATGTGCAACAATTCAAAGTGTGTTATTCTCGTACCCAGAAGTTCTTTACCGTTCCTTTGGATCCTCAATAACATTTGTGTTGGATGAAACACATTGGCACCGCATCAACGCGAAAGTCGCTTCACACGTGTTCTCTTTGCTTGCGTCAGTGGAGGGTACCACAGTTTGCCTTGAGATACCCTTGCAATCCCCCCCCCCCCCCGGGAGACCGTCACTTGGTGACCGTCTCCCCCCCCCCCCCACCAGGGAGACCGTCGCGCGCTACCCCGGGACTTTGCACGGGGGGCGGGGGGTACCAAGCATGGGTCTCCACCACGTTTACACCAATGGCACAAGCTAGAAAATGCATACACAAAGAATTTTTTTTGATTTTTTACGAGAACTCGAGTCAATGGACCCCCCGTGCGCGTGTCAATGGACCCCCCCTCGCGAAAGAAGAAACATGGCCCGGGCCATTGACACGGGGGGGGGGATGGTAACAACATTGTACCGCACATTGCAATCCCATGCTGTTTGTTCTGATGTGATTTTCAGCCATGGCTAACAATGTTGTTCCCGGTCTGGCTGTCACTTACATTTAGAGCACTGGGGAACATGTGTCTGCCAATATTTTTGGTCCCTCTCGTCATGGGGACAACTGCATCCATTTGAAGTACATGTGGAATGGGAGGGAGATTGAGCACAATGCCGCTTTTGATAAAGTGCTCTTCCCATTCGCAGCCCCTCGCCATCCCATCTGAGGGCTCCCCCACATGTTTGCTGTCACGTGTGTCGCGCGCATGCACGGCCTTGTCTAAGCACGGGGTGGGCATTGAACCGCCGTTTTAACCAGACTTTTGGGACAGCGGCCGTGCTTGCGCAAGGGGGGGGGGGGATACTTTTGGAACATTCTTTCCACGGGCCCCCTGTTTCCCGGAGATCCAGTGTATCTCATTTATGGGATGCCCCTCTGCAAGAAGCGCTGTTGAGTTTCCGCATGAAACGGGACCGCAACAAGGGTTTCTACTCTGAAAAGTGTTAAGTGGAAGTCTCTTGAATGGGCTGGGTGTCTTGTGCCTAGGGATGCGTTACTATCGGTTCACAATATTGTCGCATGCACCGAACACTGTGTCCAATGAACACTACCCGTTCGGACCGTATTTTTGGGGGGACATAATTATTCGTTGGACACGGGGGGGGGGTGTGTACTAGAACGCCCGTACACCGTTGGAGGAGGGGGGGGGTACCCCCCCCCCCCTCCTCCCCTTCCAATGTTTGAGGCTAACAGCCAAAATTTTGCTTCGGCGTCAAGAGGATTTAACCTTAAAATCACCTCGAAGAGGGTTGTTAGATCAAGCGCAGGTGCGTACGCCATATACCCCCCTTTTTGGGGTCATTCGCGTACGATACCCTCAGGTATGGTACTGGATGTCCAACCCCTTGTAAAATCATCATTTTAGGAGGGAAAATGATCCTCCAATGAATTTTTTGTTTTTGACCCCTTTAGCCCCCCGTACCCGGGTACCCCTTTTTGGGGGCTGGGGGTGGGGGGGTGTCGGGGGGGGGGGGGGTCAAAACTTCTTTGCGTATTCTGGGTGCTGTGTGTGGATTTGGACCCTGGTCCGGGGCAACTTTTTTCTTGTACATGGATCCCCTAACCCATGGCAGGGGTCCCGGGTCCGAACTCCAGGTACCCCCGGCCGCCCCCCCCTATGGGCCCTTGCTAGTGAGGACTTAGCCGTTTTCACGCTGGATAAGGCTGTTTAGTGACACCTGCAAGATTTCCAAGATTCACCTTTTTCCGAAACCCTTCTTTCGCCCCTGGGATGGGTTTGGTGATGATTTAGTGACAACATGGGTACTTGAGCACCCATGGGGACCCACGTAGTGGCCGCCAAGCCCATATAGCCCGAGCCATGGCCCCCCCAAAAGCCCCGCAATTGCCGTTGTGTAGGCTGTTTACTGGTCTATTTTCTTAATGCGCTGTTTTAGATACATACACCATCATCAACTAGCAAAATGTGCCCGGCCACCTGTAGCAGTGCGCCCCGCCACCGCCCACGCCCAATGGGAGGCTGCCACCCCACCCGTTGCTTGCCTTTGCCCGAGCCTCCGCGGCTCGGGCAGTGGGGTTCGAACCTGGAGCCAGCGCCGCTGGCATCCAGGGTGCTTCCACTGAAGCACGGGGCACCTCACCAGAAATATGATCCCATAAGCACACAGCCACATGGCACACGTGCATCTGCATCGCATTCTGATTTCTGAGTCTTAATGTATGTTACTCCCTTCACTCTTTGAAACTAAACAGCGACGGGGTAAGGCCGAATGAGTGCCATGCTTTGCAGCCCGGTCAGCTCGCATGTGACACAGTGAATGCAGTCCACATTTACGGACGACTGCTTATATTGATTAAGGTTGTTCGCTAGAGTTGGCAGCAAAGGACAAGCACACAAGTGACCCACGGAGCTAACCGCAACGCCTCGCTGTATTTTACATAGTGGAGCACCCCAACCAAGAAGGGGACACGTGCATTGATTGGATTTCGCAGTACTGCTGGACTAATGGCTGGAATTGTCTATGGCGGGGACATTCAGTCTATCAGAACCGACCATTGATCCCCCAATAGCCCCGCAATTGCCGTTGTGTAGGCTGTTTAGTGACACCTACAAGATTTCCGAAATTCGCCGTTTTCTGAAACCCTTTTGTCGCCCCTGGGATGGGTTTGGGTGATGATTTAGTGACAATACGGGTACTTGAGCACCCATGGGGACCCATGTAGTGGCCACTGGGCCCATTTAGCCCGAGCCATGGCCCCCCCAAAAGCTTCTAAATCACCTCGCAGAGGTTGTTAGATCAAAGCCAGGCAGGCGTATATAGGAGAAAACGCCACATACCCCCCCATTTTGGCCATTTTGGGCCTATTCGCGTACCCTACCCCCTTTCTGAGTGTCTATTTTTTTTCGATTCTTTTCATGCCATGCCTGCCCGGGGACATGCCCCAAGGCACTGACAACGCTCAGCCACCCCTAAACACCGATTCACCTTTACATTGGGAAGTGCAGCAACACTGGGAGGAGATTGAGGCTGAGATAGCCCGGCATCCGCCCTCGCCGCCATCGCCACCCTCGTCGCCGCCGACACCTCACGACACGCAAGAGACCCACGAACAGCAGGCATTTCGATTGGGACGGAACGTTCCAGCTTTCCTGGACAGAGATCTGGTCGACAGCTTCAGGCCGATCTACCTGGTGGCGGACTTTCTCTTCCGAACGAATCACCCAGTTCAATTCGGACTCAAGCACTGCTTGTACCAACTTCTACTACCGCCTGCCGTCTATTGGGAGTGGAGGTTCATCACCTACCCCCCTGCTCTTCAACACTTCATCCTACAAACCTCTCTCGGCCAATAACTCCGCCAACTGTGACAGACGCTTCGCACGGTTCGCTCGCTGTTTCTGAGTGCTCCAGCCGACCACGTCACAATCATGGACGAATTTGCCGTACCAGTAATCGATGACAGCTCCATTCGGCAGCTACTTCAAGCCATTACCTCAGCCAGTGCCGACTCTCTGACAACATCCGTACAGGATGTTCTCCGACAGGCTCCGCTCACCGAGGCAGCCCTGACGCAACTACTGTCGCAATGCAACTGGAATACCTCAAATAAAACATTCACGACTCCTTTAACTGCAGCCTCTAAACCTTTGCTTTCTCAGCACCTCATCACAATCCTGAATCAAATTACGCAGCAGCGGTCAAAAGAAATTGTTGATGAAATGATGGAACAAGCCGTGAGCGACGACCCTATGACAAGAGGTTTGCAACTCTCCTCTGCAAACAATATTCTGGATCTCACTTCTAAGAGAAGCGCGCTACTTACCGAAAAGAGCAACCTGGAGAAATCCGGTCACCTCAACAGCCCTGAAAATGCCTCCTACGGACAGCGGCTAACACAATCTATCGATGATCTGGGCATCGCTATTCGAATGACCCTACAACAGCTAGAGATTGCTGAGGACAACCCACTTCTGAAAGCCCGTAAGAACTATTTTGACCTCATCACCCAAGCCAAGGAAGTGGAAAGTCAACATGAACAGCTCGGAACCGAAGTCGCCGCTGAGGATACCGCTCGCCTTCAAAAGCAGTGGACCATCATAAACTCGCAAATCGGGGAGGCAGAGAAGGCCATTTTCGACCTGCTTTGCAACCCTGACTCTAAGGTATCAGATGTCATTTCTAAGCAGCAGGAACAGGTCATGCAGCAGCAAAAGGTGCTCTTACATCAGAGAGAAAAGGTTCACTCCAAGCTCTCAAACGCTCTGGGCGTCTCTCCGCTCAAAAAGAAAAAAAAGCCAGCCGAAGCCCAAGGGTCGGCTGACCACCCACCTCCCACTACGGAACCAGGGATCTCCATGACCCCTGCGAACATTCAGGCAGCTATTGATTTATGTGCTAACAAAAAAACCCTGCACGATCCTGAATTTCTCACCTCACTCATGGACTCTGAACAACAGCTCCTTATGATGCAATTTAATTGGCTGCAGGACTTTGTGGTCCTTCAAGCCACTGCCGCCTTCTCCACTGATGGTTCCCCCAAAAGTTGGAAAGGACTCACGGATTTCTCAGATGATGATCTTTCACAACATTTTCCCAACTCACACACTAACTTTTTGTTAGTCACGAGGGACACAGAACTCACGTCCTGTGTCAAAACAGCGAATTTTCTTTACACCAGGTTGCGGCCGAAACGAATCGACATTTTGGTCGACCTGACGCACCAGCACAATTTCCCACAATGGTGTGACGCACAGTTACAACACGCCTCTTGTACGCCACAGGCGTTTTCAAGACTTTCCAGACAGCTACAGGACACTGATGGACACTCCAGGGATTTTTTCGTTATTCTGCACACTGCTACTTCTATAGATCAAAGGCTGGAACCGGCCCGTTTCTCTACAAGATTGCTATCCCAGGGGCGAACCCTGGACCGCAAACCCTGCCAGTTGCCGGAGTCCCCTCTCCACTCCCATGCAGTGCATATGTCTGAAAAGGATATGACACAAACAATGCTGAAGCTAGGCATGACCGGGTCCCAATGCTTCAACATTCCGGGACCGGTCAATCTGAGACAGCAAGGCATACAATCAAAAATCTTTCTGGTCAATCTTGATGCACCACAGTGCGCTAGCTTCACTGCTGACTTTAAAAAGTTGGACTTTTTCGCACTTATGAGCATGTCAGAATTCGACGGCTCTATTTTCCCTCACTGCCACACCGTTCTCGATGTCTTCTATAAGAAGACCCACAAGGAAAACTACGCCAAACATCTCTGGCGCAATGTCAAGCAAGCTCTTTCTGATATTTCTGATCCTACGTACCTGCAGGTCACCGGGTTTAACAAACTGCGGGTGGGCCTTTCCACTGAGTCCGCCACTGAGCAGTTCATATCAGGCCCCTATGTCCAAATGAAGGCCAATGGCCTACTGTTCAAGGACGAACGCCAGCGTGACTGGTTCAAAGGGGAATCCGACACGGAGTCAGTCTCTTCCGCCTCTTCCGCCTCGTCCTCACCGGAGGGGCGTTCTGATTTAAAAGTCGTTTATGACGTTCCCATTTGGTTACAGGGCCCGGCCCTATTGTCTTTCCTCAATGAAAACGGTTTTCTTGCTGAATCAGCGGTCCGGTCAACATGGAACCCGGGACGCTTTTCCACCGCCGCATGGCGAATAAAAGGCAAATTTGCCTCCGCTAACCAAAGCGTCATGCTTCATGACGAAGCGAAACAAATTTCAATTTCCATCATCCCCATCGATGAGTTTAATAATCTCAAGCGTGAATCCATGGCTAACAGGAAAAAACCAGCTTCTGCTGAGTCCAAAAAGCCCTCTTATGCACAAACTGTGAAGCAGCCAACATGACCTTATGACGTCACACCCACAACAACCAGCACACCACCAACCACCAGCGGTTGGACGTCCGACAAGAGACAACCAACAGCCAGTGGTTTATGCCGCAGCACACACCAAGGTAGCCACTTTTAACGCCAACGGGCTGACCACCAAGGTCCCCCCCGTCAGCGACAACTTTTCCGAAGATAGGCAGGTCCAGATATGCCGTTTTTTGTATCGTAACTCCGTACATGTAATGGGACTTCAGGAAGCGCACATCAAGGATGATCAATGCCTTGAGCAGCTTACTAAGCGGTTCAAGGACTGGGGGTTCGTCCTCCTTTCCAACCTGAGCCCCAAAGGTAGAGGGGGATCTGCACTGATTTTTCACAACACTTGGACACTCCTGAATTCGTATGCCATTGAAAAACGCCACCTTTTTGCTCAGCTGGCTGACCCCGATGGGGTCAAGCACCATTTCTGTGTTTATCATTTTCATCATGACGCAGTCGAAAGGCAGCGCCAATGGACCTTGCTCTCGCAAGTCTCGCCCACTCTCGTCCCGGAAGACACCATCTATCTGTCCGACCACAATTCGGTCACAGTCCCCTCAAGGGACATTTCTGCACCGCATCTATCTTCTGAGCACTCCACTGTCATCGCCGCCCGTGAAGCGGAACTTGATTTTCTGACGAACCATCAGCTCATCGACACATATGCATGTTTCCACAGTGGCAGACACTCCGATTTTGATTTGGAAGGCTGGACATGGGGCTTTGCCCCGGCCAAGCCGACTACGTCGGCTAGGCCCGACCTAGCCGCAAACGAGTGCGCCCCCGTCCTTGACAGGAGACGACGGATCGATAGAATTCTCCTTCACGAGAATTTCCAAAACTCCGTGGTGGAGTGCTATACCCGTTTTGTGGCCAATTCGGACCACAAGGCAGTTATTGCCTCACTGTCGGCCAAGCCTACCAAGCAAGGGAAGCGACTCAGAATCCCTACAACTTTCTTATCCTCGGAGGACACCCTCCAACAACTACAGGCTGAACTGCACTCCATCAACACTGAAGGTTACTCCAAGTGGGCGGACGGTTTGGAATGTATCAAAACTGCAGCTTTCTCCTATGAGAAGGCCAACAGAGCCACCGGCATCACGGAATTGCAATCTCTCTTGATGGTCTCTTCTACACATCACCTCTCGGAAGAGGCCTGGCGCTACCTCAAGGATCATGGGTACACCCCCTCATCCGCCAAAGCGGCTTATCAAATTTTAACAGCCCTGGCCGAACGGGCAGACACCGACCGTTCAGGGCAGCAGGTTCTGGAAAAGCTAAAAACTACTCTACACGACCCACATCATTTTCAACCGTGGCGCTGCCGCCAAGAAATCTGGCGACTCACCAAACAACTACAATTCAAACGAAAACTATACTCTTTGCGCAATAGGTCCGGCCAGCTTCTGCCCGACCCTGAGTCCATGGTCTCTGAAATCGTCTCCTATTGGCAACAAACAATGAACTCCTCCGGTAAACCACAAATGGAGGTGAAGCCTTATCTCGAAACATTTTTCCGTGGCAAAAACACAGCATTGATGGCAAAAATGCTGATACAACCGCTGTCACTGGACTTAGTGCACGCCGCGCTGGAGTCCTTGAACGGCACTTCGGCACCTGGAATTGATGGAGTACAGGTTTCCATCTACAAGGCCTTTTCGGATTTCTTTTGCCCCCTTATGCTTGACATTTACAAGGGCATTCTGGACTCTAACACACTCAACGATGACTGGTCCTTGGCACTTCTTAATCCCATTCCGAAAGGACTTGGGACCGCTTCCGTACACAATCTACGGCCTTTGGTGCTGCAAAACACTTCACACAAATGGGTGGCAGCCATTCTTGCCCTGCAACTCAGAGATTACATTGATGCCCTCACCCCTATCCGGCAACGAGGTTTTATCAGGGGACGGTCCATTTTCACGAATCTGTGGCATACTTTTGGCTCCTGGAACTCCCCGGGGGACGCTCTGTTTTGCCTCATCGATTTCAAAAAGGCCTTTGATTCTGTTTCTCATGAGTATACCCGCACGTTCCTTAATCTTATGCAATTGCCAGACAGCCTTATTTCCCTGTGTTTACTGCTGTTTACAGCGCCAATCTGCGTCCTTGTCCGTGATCACATTTACACAGACCACAAAATTCTCCCCCGTTCGGGTGTACGACAGGGGTGCCCCTTTTCGCCGACTATATTTGCCATGCTCATTTCCCCCATCATCCACAAACTTATGGATCTGTCAGAACATGTGCAAGTTCTGCTCTACGCAGACGACTTAATCATTATCATTGAATGCGACCCTGCCACAGGGGCAAAGGTGTTCCTCTTGGTCTGGAGCAGGGTTCAGGAATTCTCAACAATTACAGGTTTGTACACAAACCTGGACAAGTCCAACATTCTGCTCAAGGGGCATTGGGACCCCATACACAGGGTTCAGCTCCTGAGCACAGGCCTAAGAGTAGTCGACAAATACAAGTACCTGGGCATTGTCCTTGGGGCTACCACAGCGGAGGAGGCCTATGGACCTGCACTCAGAAAAGCCACAGGTCGTGCGTTTTCCATGCAGTCGTGGTCCCTCTCACTCGCTGAAAGGGTGGAACTCCTCCAAAGCTGGATTCTCCCACTTTTGGTCTACCCGTCTCGTGTTGTCTACCCTACAGACAATGTCATCGCCGCGGTCAAAACAATTTATCGGGTTGCCCTCAAGCTCAGCAACTGGGGCATTACACTAGACATCCTGTCGCACAGCAAAGAGCATGGGGGGCTTGAACTGGCCCCCCCTGACACCTTCCTGCTTTGGCAATTTTCCACTATCTTTATTCGTCATGTCTACAAGGCCGAGGCCATTCCTAAATGTGTCACCGAGCCTTATGAGCGTTTTGCCACTGAGTATGGCATAAATGTCTCCCCGTCCACGCTCCACACTTTTCAAATGGGGAGCAATGTGGCTTGGCACAAAATGCCTTATCTGGCTTGGAGCGCACGAGCATACTCACTTGTCACTGCCAAAGTGACCTTCAACCGGCCTGAAGCACTATCGTCTGACACCCCACTCTGGCACAACAGACTGTTCTCCAAGCCGGCATCCCTCACCTACTATTGCCCCAGCTTATCCGGCAGGGGGTCATTACGGTGGGAGATTTATTCAACAACATCACACATATTTCGCAGATCGCACCCACTTGGGCCAGCATTTATCAGCAGGGAGTGTTTCATTATCACTCCTCTAATCTCGGCCAGGCACCCACGAACCCACCCCTCCACCCGGTTCCGGGAGCGGATGTGTGGTCTCGATGGACCACAAAATCCATGGCTTTGTTCCTCTGTTCCACTACCTCCCTGGCACCAAGGCAACCACCTGAGGTATGGAAGGCCTTTCACCTTCTCAACATTCCCGCACACCACAAAGACTTCATCAGACAGGTGCTATGGCTCCGCCTCCCTGTGGGGGAGCGGCAAAAAGATTGGAAACCGGATGACGTGTGGTGCCCAATTGACGGTGAGCTAGAGACAATCGGCCACGCACGCACGGAGTGCTCCTTGCTCAAAGTTGCTTTTGACACTATTTCCAAATGCTTCCCCACGGCCACTGTAGAGGAACGTCCAACCGCCCTGCTTTCCTCCTTCCTACAGTTTTCCTTTCAGTGCCCAACAGGCTTCCTGGCCTGGGCGGCGGTATACGCCAATTGGCAGGTCCGCCAAAAGAAAAAATACCAACGACAATATTCAGCTACCTGGTCCCGCTTTGTTTCTATCTGGATTGCCACCTTGAAACTATGGGCTACATGTCCATCGAGCATCCCTATTTCAGTTCATGACCTGCATCTTTTCATCGGAGCGCTACAGTCGCTTCTCCATGATGGAGTGCTACAACACCCCCATCTGCGTGTCACACCTCCCACTCCCCCGCCCAGCAAAAAACAACGCAAAGAAACAGCGCGCCGACTGCGCAAACAGCAACGGGCGGCGGAGCTGGAAGGAATTTTTGACACCCTCTCCGCGAACGGATACACCCTGGTTTTCACGGATGGCTCATCCGCCGAAACGGAAGGTGTGGGCCGGGTAGCAGGATATGGCATTTATGCGCACCCTGACATCAGCATCTCTGCATATGTTCCGGTACACTTCCGGCAGACAAACAACACGGCAGAACTCCTGGCAGTGGTTCGGGCATTGCAAATCCTCTCTTTTGGTAAAGTCGCTATTTGCACAGACAGTGAGTACGTCTTCCTGGGAGCCACTGGCGCGGCGCGCCGGTGGAAACTCAGGGGATGGACGGGAAGCAGCGGTCCGGTTTCTAACGTTCCCCTCTGGGAACTTCTTCTGGACTCCCTTAGCGCACACACAGGCTCCATCAAGTTTATTAAAGTGCCGTCCCATGTGGACATTCTAGGGAACAATGAAGCTGATAGATTGGCTGAACAGGGAAGGCTCTCCCATCCCAGATGCCCTGTACTTAAGACCCCGTCGCGGGACTCCATCATGCCCACGTACACCCCTCCCACCAAGCGACAGCGCAGGTCCACTGTAGCCGAGCTGGATTCGATTGTGCAAGTTTTGAATTTTTCCCCTTACAAAGACAATATGGGAGGCAGTGTGGTATAGTGGTTAACATCGTCGGATGTCGTCACGTAGATCGCCGGTTCGAACCCGGCCTGTAGCAGTGCTCCCCCCCACCGGCCTCGCCCGACAGGGGACTGGGGCCCCTCCCGTTTCTATCTAATTTTTTCACATTGGACTTTCTATCTATTTTTCACAGTGGACTGGTCTATTTTCTGAATGCGCTGTTTTAGATGCATACACCATCATCAACTAGCAAAATGTGCCCGGCCACCTGTAGCAGTGCGCCCCGCCACCGCCCACGCCCGATGGGAGGCTGCCACCCCACCCGTTGCTTGCCTTTGCCCGAGCCTCCGCGGCTCGGGCAGTGGGGTTCGAACCTGGAGCCAGCGCCGCTGGCATCCAGGGTGCTTCCACTGAAGCACGGGGCACCTCACCAGAAATATGATCCCATAAGCACACAGCCACATGGCACACGTGCATCTGCATCGCATTCTGATTTCTGAGTCTTAATGTATGTTACTCCCTTCACTCTTTGAAACTAAACAGCGACAGACGGGGTAAGGCCGAATGAGTGCCATGCTTTGCAGCCCGGTCAGCTCGCATGTGACACAGTGAATGCAGTCCACATTTACGGACGACTGCTTATATTGATTCAGGTTGTTCGCTAGAGTTGGCAGCAAAGGACAAGCACACAAGTGACCCACGGAGCTAACCGCAACGCCTCGCTGTATTTTACATAGTGGAGCACCCCAACCAAGAAGGGGACACGTGCATTGATTGGATTTCGCAGTACTGCTGGACTAATGGCTGGAATTGTCTATGGCGGGGACATTCAGTCTATCAGAACCGACCATTGATCCCCCAATAGCCCCGCAATTGCCGTTGTGTAGGCTGTTTAGTGACACCTACAAGATTTCCGAAATTCGCCGTTTTCTGAAACCCTTTTGTCGCCAGTTTATGCACTTTTCAGCCATTTTTGGTATGTTGGCGGTTTTGGCGACCTCGGTGACCCCGTGGTACCCAGTTTGAGGGGTGTGAGTGGGGATGTTGTGACAATATGTGGCTACTAGGATATGGAAGGACGTTTTTTGCAGTGTCTAGCCTTGCTTAGGGCCGTTCACAACCCGTGCCAAAGAAGCGAAATGACTGTTTCCACCAATAATGGCCTAGTGAATGGGCCGGTACACAACCTGCTTATGCAGTTTTCACCCCGGGCAGCTCAAAAATCGAAGTTTTCGAAACTGGTTTTTATGATATTGTGATCACCTAAAATGACTATCCAAGGTATGCAAAGCATGTTTTAGGCTGTATTTACGTGTTTTTCACCTTACTTGGGTATTAGGTTGGGGGGGGGGGTCTCCCAAGGGATTGGTACACAACCTGCTAATGCAGTTTTTCAACCTGGGCAGCTTAAAAATCGAAGTTTTCGAAACTTGTTTTTGTGATATTGTCACCACTTAAAATGACCATCCAAGCTATGTAAAGCATGTTTCAGGCCCTATTTACATGTTTTTCACCCTGTTTGGGTATTAGGTCCGGGGGGGGGGGGGGGGGGCTCCCAAGGGATTGGTACACAACCTGCTAGTGCAGTTTTTCACCCTGGGCAGCTCAAAAATCGAAGTTTTCGAAACTTGTTTTTTTGATATTGTCACCACTTAAAATGACCATCCAAGGTATGTAAAGCATTTTTTAGGCCCTATTTATGTAGTTTTTACCCTATTTAGGGTGTGTGTGGCTTGGGGTAGATTCTCTGCGAGGTGGACTTGCCGAAGGCAATAGAATCACCTCGCAGAGGTTGTTAGATCAAAGCCAGGCAGGCAGGCGTATATATGGGGAAAACGCCACATACCCCCCCATTCGGGCCTATTCGCGTACCCTACCCCAAGGGGTTGAATTGTTAGTTTAACCCCTTGTAAAATCATTATTTTGTCCAATAAACGCATCCCCCAATGAGTTTTTGGTCCGGACCCCCCCAGACCCCCCCCACTTGAAACCCACTTTTTAGGGGGGGGGGGTGGGGGGGGTGGGGGGGGGGGGTCAAAAATGTCGAAAAAATGACCCCCCCTTTTTTTGGGTCGAAAATCATGAATCTTCTGGTTTTTTTCGATTTTGAGCCGAAAAAGTGTTTATGGGTCCCGACTCCATGGGTTTTGTATGGGGCGGAGTGGGACGAGCGCTAATGCAGTTTATGCACTTTTCAGCCATTTATGCTATGTTGGGGGTTTTGGCAACTTTGGTGAACCCGTGGTACCCACCCTGAGGGGTGTGAGTGGGGATGTTGTGACAGTATATGCCTACTAGGATACGGAAGGACGTTTTTTGCAGCCTGTAGCCTTGCTGAGAGCCGTTCACAACCCGTGCCAAAGACGCGAATGACTGTTTCCACCAATAATGGCCTAGTGAATGGGGAGGTACACAACCTGCTTATGCAGTTTTTCACCCTAGGCAGCTCAAAAATCGAAGTTTTCGAAACTTGTTTTTTTGATATTGTGACCACCCAAAATGACATTTCAAGCTATGCAAAGCATGTTTTAGGCCGTATTTACGTGTTTTTCAAACTATTTGGGTATCAGGTCGGGGAGGGGGGGGTCTCCCAAAGGATTGGTACACAACCTGCTTATGCAGTTTTTCAACCCGGACAGCTCAAAAATCGAAGTTTTCGAAACATATTTTTTTGATATTGTGACCACCTAAAATGACCATCCAAGGTATGTAAAGCATGTTTTAGGCCGTATTTACGTATATTTCACCCTATTTGGGTATCAGGTCCGGTGGGGGGGGGGGGGGGGGCTCCCAAGGGATTGGTACACAACCTGCCTATGCAGCTTTTCAACCCGGACAGCTCAAAAATCGAAGTTTTCGAAACTTGTTTTTGTGATGTTGTGATCACCTAAAATGACCATCCAAGGTATGCAAAGTATGTTTTAGGCCGTATTTACGTGTTTTTCACCCTATTTGGGTATTGGGTGTGGGGGGGGGGGGTCCTCCCAAGGGATTGGTACACAACCTGCTTATGCAGTTTTTCAACCTGGGCAGCTCAAATATCGAAGTTTTCGAAACTTGTTTTTTTGATATTGTCACCACTTAAAATGACCATCCAAGGTATGTAAAGCATGTTTTAGGCCGTATTTACGTGTTTTTCACCCTATTTGGGTATTGGCCGCACGGGGGCTGGGGGGGGGGGGGGGGCTCCCAAGGGATTGGTACACAACCTGCTTATCTAGTTTTTCACCCTGGGCAGCTCAAAAATCGAAGTTTTCGGAACTTTTTTTTTTGATATTGTCACCACTTAAAATGACCATCCAAGGTATGTAAAGCATGTTTTAGGCCGTATTTATGTAGTTTTTACCCTATTTAGGGTGTGTTTGGCTTGGGGTAGACTCTCTGCGAGGTGGACTTGCCGAAGGCAATAGAATCACCTCGCAGAGTTTGTTAGATCAAAGCCAGGCAGGCGTATATAGGGGAAAACGCCACATACCCCCCCATTTTGGCATTTTTGGGCCTATTCGCGTACCCTACCCCAAGGGGTTGAATTGTTAGTTTAACCCCTTGTAAAATCATTATTTTGTCCAATAAACGCATCCCCCAATGAGTTTTTGGTCCGGAGCCCCCCAGACCCCCCCACTTGAAACCCACTTTTTTAAGGTTTTGTGGGAGGGGGGGGGGTGGGGGGGTGGGGGTGGGGGGGGGGGTCAAAAATGTCGAAAAAATGACCCCCCCTTTTTTTGGGTCGAAAATCATGAATCTTTTGGTTTTTTTCGATTTTGAGCCGAAAAAGTGTTTCCGGGTCCCGACTCCATTGGGTTTGTATGGGGCGAAGTGGGACGAGCGAATGCAGTTTATGCACTTTTCAGCCATTTTTGCTATGTTGGGGGTTTTGGCAAACCTGATGACCCCGTGGTACCCACTCTGAGGGTTGTGAGTAGGGATGTTGTGACAGTATATGCCTACTAGGATACAAAAGGACTTTTTTTGCAGTCTGTAGCCCTGCCTGGGGCCGTCCAAAACCCGTGCCAAAGACGTGAAATGTCTGTTTCCACCAATAATGGCCTAGTGAATGGGCCGGTACACAACCTGCTTATGCAGTTTTTCACCTTGGACAGCTCAAAAATCGAAGTTTTCGAAACTTGTTTTTTTGATATTGTCATCACCTACAATGACCATCCAAGGTATGTAAAGCATGTTTTAGGCTGTATTTACGTGTTTTTCACCTTATTTGGGTTCTTCGGTGGGGGGGGGGGGGGTCTCCCAAGGGATGGGTACACAACCTGCTTGTGCAGTTTTTCACCCCGGGCAGCTCAAAAATCGAAGTTTCCGAAACTTGTTTTTTGGATATTGTGACCACTTAAAATGACCATCCAAGCTATGTAAAGCATGTTCTAGGCCGTATTTACATGTTTTTCACCCTATTTGGGTATTAGGTCCCGGGCGGGGGGGGGGGGTCTCCCAAGGGATTGGTACACAACGTGGTTATGCAGTTTTTTACTCAGGGCAGCTCAAAAATCGAAGTTTTCGAAACTGGTCTTTTTGATATTGTGACCACCTAAAATGACCATCCAAGCTATGTAAAGCATATTTTAGGCCGTATTTACGTTTTTTTTCATCCGATTTGGGTATTAGGTCCGGGGGGGGGGGGGGGGTCTCCCAAGGGATTGGTACACAACGTGGTTATGCAGTTTTTTACTCAGGGCAGCTCAAAAATCGAAGTTTATGAAACTTGTTTTTTTGATATTGTGATCACCTAAAATGGCCATCCAAGGTATGTAAAGCATGCTTTAGGCCATAGTTACGTGTTTTTCACCCTATTTGGGTATTGGCTTGGGAGGGGGGGGGGGGCGGGCTTCCAAGGGATGGGTACACCCACAACCTGCTCATACAATTTTTCACCCTGGGCAGCTCAAAAATCGAAGTTTTGGAAACTTATTTTTTTGATATCGTGATCACGTAAAATGATCATCCAAGCTATGCAAAGCATGTTTTAGCCCGTATTTATGTAGTTTATACCCTATTTTGGGTGTGTGTTGCTTGGAGTAGATGCTCTGCGAGGTGGACTTGCCGAAGGCAATAGAATCACCTCGCAGAGGTTGTTAGATCAAAGCCAGGCAGGCAGGCGTATATAGGGGAAAACGCCACATACCCCCCCATTTTGGCCATTTTGGGGCTATTCGCGTACCCTACCCCAAGGGGTTGAATTGTTAGTTTAACCCCTTGTAAAATCATTATTTTGTCCAATAATCGCATCCCCCAATGAGTTTTTGGTCCGGACCCCCCCAGACCCCCCCACTTGAAACCCACTTTTTTCAGGTTTTGAGGGAGGGGGGGGGGGGGGGGGGGTGGGGGTGGGGGGGGGGGGGGGGGTGGGGGGGGTCAAAAAATGACCCCCCCTTTTTTTGGGTCGAAAATCATGAATCTTTTGGTTTTTTTCGATTTTGAGCCGAAAAAGTTTTTCCGGGTCCCGACTCCATAGGGTTTGTATGGGGCGGAGTGGAACGAGCGCTTTTGCAGTTTATGCACTTTTTAGCCACTTTTGCTATGTTCGTCGATCTCGGTGACCCCGTGGTACCTACTCTGAGGGGTGCAAGTGGGGATGTTGTGACAGTATATGCCTACTAGGATACGGAAGGACGTTTTTTGCAGTCTCTAGCCCTGCCTGGGGCCGTCCAAAACCCGTGCCAAAGACGCGAATGACTGTTTCCACCAATAATGGCCTAGTGAATGGGCCAGTACACAACCTGCTCATGCAGTTTTTCAACCTGGGCAGCTCAAAAATCGAAGTTTTCGAAACTTGTTTGTTTGATATTGTGACCACCTAAAATGACCATCCAAGGTATGTAAAGCATGTTTTAGGCCGTATTTACATGTTTTTCACCCTATTTGGGTATTAGGTCCAGGGGGGAGGGGTGGGGGGGGGGCTCCCAAGGGATTGGTACACAACGTGGTTATGCAGTTTTTTACTCAGGGCAGCTCAAAAATCGAAGTTTTCGAAACTTATTTTTTTGATATTGTGACCACCTAAAATGACCATCCAAGCTATGTAAAGCATGTTTTAGGCCGTATTTACGTTTTTTTTCATCCGATTTGGGTATTAGGTCCGGGGGGGGGGGGGGGGGGTCTCCCAAGGGATTGGTACACAACGTGGTTATGCAGTTTTTTACTCAGGGCAGCTCAAAAATCGAAGTTTATGAAACTTGTTTTTTTGATATTGTGATCACCTAAAATGGCCATCCAAGGTATGTAAAGCATGCTTTAGGCCATAGTTACGTGTTTTTCACCCTATTTGGGTATTGGCTTGGGGGGGGGGGCGGGCTTCCAAGGGATGGGTACACCCACAACCTGCTCATACAATTTTTCACCCTGGGCAGCTCAAAAATCGAAGTTTTGGAAACTTATTTTTTTGATATCGTGATCACGTAAAATGATCATCCAAGCTATGCAAAGCATGTTTTAGCCCGTATTTATGTAGTTTATACCCTATTTTGGGTGTGTGTTGCTTGGAGTAGATGCTCTGCGAGGTGGACTTGCCGAAGGCAATAGAATCACCTCGCAGAGGTTGTTAGATCAAAGCCAGGCAGGCAGGCGTATATATGGGGAAAACGCCACATACCCCCCCATTTTGGCCATTTTGGGGCTATTCGCGTACCCTACCCCAAGGGGTTGAATTGTTAGTTTAACCCCTTGTAAAATCATTATTTTGTCCAATAATCGCATCCCCCAATGAGTTTTTGGTCCGGACCCCCCCAGACCCCCCCCACTTTGAAACCCACTTTTTTCAGGTTTTGAGGGAGGGGGGGGGGTGGGGGGGGGTCAAAAAATGACCCCCCCTTTTTTGGGTCGAAAATCATGAATCTTTTGGTTTTTTTCGATTTTGAGCCGAAAAAGTGTTTCCGGGTCCCGACTCCATTGGGTTTGTATGGGGCGAAGTGGGACGAGCGAATGCAGTTTATGCACTTTTTAGCCATTTTTGCTATGTTCGTCGATCTCGGTGACCCCGTGGTACCTACTCTGAGGGGTGCAAGTGGGGATGTTGTGACAGTATATGCCTACTAGGATACGGAAGGACGTTTTTTGCAGTCTGTAGCCCTGCCTGGGGCCGTCCAAAACCCGTGCCAAAGACGTGAAATGTCTGTTTCCACCAATAATGGCCTAGTGAATGGGCCAGTACACAACCTGCTCATGCAGTTTTTCAACCTGGGCAGCTCAAAAATCGAAGTTTTCGAAACTTGTTTGTTTGATATTGTGACCACCTAAAATGACCATCCAAGGTATGTAAAGCATGTTTTAGGCCATATTTACATGTTTTTCACCCTATTTGGGTATTAGGTCCAGGGGGGAGGGGTGGGGGGGGGGCTCCCAAGGGATTGGTACACAACCTGCTTATGCAGTTTTTCACCTTGGACAGCTCAAAAATCGAAGTTTTCGAAACTTATTTTTTTGATATTCTGATCACCTAAAATGACCATCCAAGCTATGTAAAGCATGTTTTAGGCCGTATTTGGGTGTTTTGTCCCCTATTTGGGTATTGGGTTCGGGGGGGGGTCTCCCAAAAGAATGGTACACAACCTGCTTATGCAGGTTTTCTCCCCGGACAGCCCAAAAATCCAAGTTTTTGAAACTGGTTCTTTTGGTATTGTCATCACCTAAAATGACCATCCAAGCTATGTAAAGCATGTTTTAGGCCGTATTTGGGTGTTTTGTCCCCTATTTGGGTATTGGGTGGCGGGGGGGTCCTCCAAAGGGATTGGTACACAACCTGCTTATGCCGTCTTTCTCCCTGGACAGCCCAAAAATCGAGGTTTTTGAAACTGGTTCTTTTGGTATTATCATCACCCAAAATGACCATCCAAGCTATGCAAAGCATGTTTTAGGCCGTATTTGCGTGTCTTTCACCCTATTTGGGTGTTAGGTCCGGGGGGGGGGGTCTCCCAAGGGACGGGTGCACAACCTGCTTATGCAGTTTTTCAACCCGGACAGCTCAAAAATCGAAGTTTTTGAAACTTTTTTTTTTGATATTGTGACCACCCAAAATGACATTTCAAGCTATGCAAAGCATATTTTAGGCCGTATTTACGTGTTTTTCACCCTATTTGGGTGTTGGGTCCGGGGGGGGGGGGGGGGGTGTCTCCCAAGGGACGGGTGCACAACCTGCTTATGCAGTTTTTCAACCCGGACAGCTCAAAAATGGAAGTTTTCGAAACATATTTTTTTGATATTGTGACCACCCAAAATGACCATCCAAGGTATGTAAAGCATGTTTTAGGCCGTATTTACGTGTTTTTCACCCTATTTGGGTATCAGGTCGGGGGGGGGGGGGGGGGGCTCCCAAGGGACGAGTGCACAACCTGCTTATGCAGTTTTTCACCCCGGACAGCTCAAAAATGGAAGTTTTTGAAACTTGTTTTTGTGATATTGTGATCACCTAAAATGACCATCCAAGCTATGCAAAGCATGTTTTAGGCCGTATTTACGTGTTTTTCACCCAATTTGGGTATTAGGTCCAAGGGGGGGGGGGGTCTCCCAAGGGATTGGTACACAACCTGCTGATGCAGTTTGTCACCCTGGGCACCTCAAAAATCGAAGTTTTTGAAACTTGTTTTTTTGATACCGTGATCACCTAAAATGATCATCCAAGGTATGTAAAGCATGTTTTAGCCGGTATTTATGTAGTTTCCACCCTATTTTGGGTGTGTGTTGCTCGCGGTAGATTCTCTGCGAGGTGGACTTGCCGAAGGCAATAGAATTTCCGAAACTGATTTTTTTGATGTTATCACCATCCAGAATGATCAAATATCCTATGTAAAGCATGTTTTAGCCCCTATTTATGTGTTTTTCACACTATTTGGGTGTGTGGGGGGGGGGGGGGGGGGGGGGCTCCCAAGGGGTCTAGCGCGTAACTTGCTTATGCAGTTTTCCCGCCTCAGCAGCTCAAGAATGGTTGTTGTCCCTCTCCCCTCTTCGAGGTGCCTTGCCGAAGGCAATAGAATTTTCGGCCCGCCTTCGGCGGGACCATAGACCATAGACCTTCCCCCCCTTGAGACCCCCCACCCTCCAGCACTCCCCACCTTCGAATACATCCCTGCCCCACACCCTCTCTTTGGGGATGCCCTCACATGTAGTGCATGGTGTTTTGTAGCCCACAGCCTACCAAAATGTAGTGGTCAGCCATAACATGCGCCATGGAGTCCCACTTAATATTTTAACCCAAGCGAGTGGACACCCAAGTGGCCGAGGGTCTCGCAACGGGGGGGGGGGGGTTTTGGGGGGGGGGGGGGCCTGTGGACAGATGCGCGTGGACAGCAAGAACCGTCAAACAACCCTGGCAACAACCAGCACAACCTCAATACGCCAACTACTGGGCGCCATTGGCGCGCAAACAGCACACCATGCCACATCCAGCACAGCCCCGGCGCACCAACCACTGGGCTCCGCGAACGCGGAAACAACACCAGCAACAGCACCGGCCGCAGCGGCCGACAGAAAGCGGCGACCTAACGCAACATGCGAAGGGAAGAACGGGTGACTGTCCGGGGCCCCGTAAAGAAACAACAACCCGACGGAATGTCACACAGGGGATTAGTACATCCGAAAATCAAGTACCCCAAGAGTAATAGCAATTTTTGTGTTTGTACTCTATTATCTCTAGTATGTCACCCTGTACCCTGCACCACACAGATATGCCACCTGCGTGAAGGTAGCGCTGCCCGGGAAACCAGCTTTTCACTGTGTCAACATGCATGGTCTTTTCCTCAGGTAAAGCTGGAACACATGCCAAATGTGGAGCACTCGTTTGTACTATATGCCCTAATTCTTGAACCCAGGTTTCCCCAGAAACCCCAGTTTGGCACCACTGCCTCTCTTGTCCACAGTGTGCAGTATATTCGAATTTGACGGCGTTTCGCCGAGATTTGCATGGCATGTCTCACTACAACATTTGGTGGTTTGTAGCAGGGTTATGTGCGACGTCGGTTGTCGTATGGACCACACAAACAACCCATTCGTTGCTATGGTTGAACGTGCTCTCCAACAACAACATGCCTATCGTGCGGCAAGTTGCCAAGAGCGCTCCCATGGAGACCGTCGGCTTGCGGGCAATGCGGCAAGTACCAAAGGCGCTACACACCTCAGACTGGCGGTCGCAATCTTCACCATCACTTGCCCATGGAAAAATGGGCGCTTGGACGCACCGTGGCCAAATTGCAAGTCCAACTCTCCTGCGAGGATTTGGAGTCATCAGTATAGTCGCTGTGTTTATAGCATGGATATGCCGCCAGCTCCGAAGTGCTACAGCAGTCAGATACCATTCAACTGTGCAAGACCCATGGTGCATTGCAGCAATGGGTGATGGACCCACGGATTTTGACGAGGCCAGGTACGACGCCGAACGATTGGCATTGGATGCGAAGGATCGTGAAACCATGGCACAGAAGTATGAGGTAGAGGCAGAGGAAGAGGCTGCGGCGCCAGGCAGCAAGGCCGGCGCATGGAAGTGGGAAATCCGCAAAAGGATTTGGGACATGATGGAAGAAAAGAACATTGCCCAGTTCCCGCGGCCTGTGCACCACCGCATCCCCAACTACGTCGATGCCGACAAGGCGGCGTTGCGGTTGTCGCAGATGAGAGAGTTCGTGGATGCCAAAGTGGTCAAAGTGAACCCAGACACTCCCCAAAAGATGGTGCGGTACCATGTGTTGGAGACTGGCAAGACTCTGCTGACTCCTCAGCCTCGGCTGCGGACTGGATTTTTCTCAACACTCCATAAAGACGACATACCTCCGGAAGAAGAAAGAGGCGTTCTTGCTGCCTGCACCTCAGCAGGCGCAGCAAAGTACGGGTCTCCCATATCTCTGGACCGAAAGATCAAGGTGGACCTGATTGTCGTGGGCAGCAGCTGCGTGACGCGCGAGGGCGCCCGTTTGGGAAAAGGGGAGGGGTTTGCGGAGCTGGAGTATGGGATTCTCCGGTGGATGGGGGCTGTGGACGATTCGACGTTGGTGGTGACGACGGTGCATGACTCCCAGCTGCTGCCGAGCGAGGAAATCCCGAGGGAGAAGCTGCTGGAGCATGACGTGCCGGTGGATGTCATCGTAACTCCGACTCAGGTGATCTACACAAACACCACAATCCCAAAGCCGCCGGGAATTCTGTGGCACAAGTTAAGCCCACAGAAACTGGGGCAGATCCGCATTTTGCAGCAGCTGAAGGACCGTCTCGAGGGAGAGTTGGGTGCTCCGCTGCCCACGGGCCCTGACGAGGTGCTGCCACCGCTTGCGGAGCGCAACAATCGTGGCAAAGGCAAGGGCAAAGGCCGCAGCCGCAGCCGCAGCCGCAGCCCCAGGGGACAAGGGCGGGGCCGCAGGGACACGTACAGCAAGAATTACAAAGGGAGGAGGCCCTGGGGCAAGGGGTCGTTGGGCGCATAATGGTCAGGCCGGTTTACGTGCGTGGCTGTGCATCAGTGGGAGCAGGGGGACACTGTGGGGCGCTACACGGCAGTCAGGAGCCGCTTTAGGGGCTGTGCCAAGGGATGCCAAGACGCAGGAGGGCCGGGGGGGGCGAACCAGCACTGCCAACAGCATTTGTTAAATATTTTCCCGTTGGGTGTTTGAGATGTGGTGTGGGGTGTGGCTCCCTGACACTCTTAATGCTGAGTTGCAGAGTGAGGACTCTGTCATGCTTGGAGGTGGTGGCTGGTGAACACGTCCCGGGAGTGCCCAACTGCACAGTTTGGTCCAAACCTCAAGTCGTGCTGACGTTGGCAGTTTGCAGGGGTTTATGACTGCAGTCAGCCAATGCTTGGGCAGCAGGCCGACTGGCGAATGGTGCGCACACAGTGTTCATTATGAGTTGGTCATTCATGGACGGCATTTGCCGGTCAGCTGGTGCCTTCTTGAGGCCCAGGGTCACCAAGTCCATCAATTTCTTTTTTTGTTCATCAAGGCTTTAACATGGGCCGATGCAACAGGAGGCTGCTGTACCTCACTTTAAACTTGCCTCAATCATTCTTTCCAGGTGTTGAGATCTCTGGAGATGAACCCTGTCACCAAGTTGATTTCTGATCCCACAGGGGTAACGCAGTTACATCCAGTTTTGTTTGTTATGAGCTTTTGGAGGCGAACCCTAACAGACCCCCCCACCCCGCATCCCCCTGCTGCCGCCCCCACCATGCTACCGACCGCTCTCTCCGCCCCGAATCCCGTCCGCTTGTAAGTGTTCGTTGGCGGTCGTTGCTGGGGCTGGGCCACACACCCGCAAGCAACTCCAAGAGCAAAATGCTTGGAAATTCAGCGCCACTAAGGGGCGATACTCGGTGATCCAGAGTGCACTGGCCCTGTGTTACACTTTCCGCATCGTTGGTAGGGGAGAGCACACTCCGAGCCTCGTAGTCCCCTGCACGATTACGGTGAGAGGTATGAGCGCTCCCACCATCTGATGGTTCTTTGCTTTTCAAGGCCTTCTCTTGCAGACAGGCAGAGCCAGGAGGACGTGCCGGCCCGCGGGACACTGGGCCGCGAGGGCAGTGCACCACTTCCGACTATATAACTTGCTCTCCTCTACCCTGATGCTATTTGTAAATAACCTTTCGCATGGCGGCAGTGAAGGTTGCGCGCCTGTTTCTATGTTTCTCCAACCGTTGGCAGGTTGGCCCACCTGTGGCTCTTCTATTCCTCCTTCTTGCCGCGGGTGTGGAATGCCGCCCCAGCGCGCCTGACCCCTGCATGCGGCGTTCTGTTCCCTCTCAGTCTTGCTCCAGATTTGTCCAGGTCCCCATTGGCGGCCCTGCCGCCGAGTGTGTGCGGCCGGTGGTGACAGGGTGTGACAGGGCGGGGCCGCGCGCTCCCGCCCGTCAGATGGTTGTCCGAATTACACTGTGCACGTGCCTTGAGGGCAGGGAGGGTACAGGGAACCAGCCAAACCCAGGTTTCCCCAGAAACCCCAGTTTGGCACCACTGCCTCTCTTGTCCACAGTGTGCAGTATATTCTTTACCCACCCACCCACCCCCGAACCCGCACCCTCTCATTCAAGTCTACTTACAGTGCAGTCGCACACCGGGGCCGCGCGCTCCCGCGCGTCAGATGGTTGTCCGAATTACACTGTGCACGTGCCTTGAGGGCAGGGAGGGTACCGGGAACCAGCCAAACCAGGCGGTTGCCTAAGAGCTCACATTACACTCTTTGAACTTGTTGAGCCTGAGGGGAAAAAAAAAGCATGGTCTTTTCACCATAGCTACTAGGGAAGATCTAGACCGTTGGATCTCCGACATCCCATCTGGTGGAATACTCATGGGGGATTTCAATGACAATGTATGGGCAACAGACAAGGGACGAAAACGATGGTGGCACGACAAACTATTCTGTGGAGCCATGCACGATCCAGCCATGGAGTACCACCCCAACGCCCAAGCTAACACACTCCGGGGGGGCCTTAAGCGCAGTGCGCGCGCAGTGCAAGGGTAACCACTTACCATGGGATGAGGAAAGTGTAATTATCCAGGATGGGCTTGGTGGCCAACCATTCTCTGAAGGCTGCAGTGAAGCGCCAACACTGCAGCCTGCGATTGACCGTTTGCGCCGTGAGAAAAGAGAGAGAGAGAGAGGCCAAGAAACAAGCAAAACATGCGCAGCAGGTCCTAGAAAAGCGGCAACGCACACTAGATGCTTTTTGTGTTGCTGCGCCCCCTCGGGCTGATGTGGCTTCATCCAGCTCCAATCTCCCTCAACCCTCTCAGTCCTCGCAACCCCCTGTGGCTACACAATCTCAACCCCAATCCGATTCTAACTGCAAGGGAAAGGAGAGAGCCCCTTCCTCACAACCAAAACCACGCATGTGGCACTGGGGCATCGTAAGGAACATGTGTGTGTTATGTTAAGGGAAGGTAGTTTGCAACTTTCTTGAGCTGGGGCAGTTTGGGTCACCTAATTCTAAGGGCGTTTCCAAGGGGTATGCTTGGGGGCTCTTCGGGGGGAACATAGTCTAAAAGTAGCGCGCAGTGCGCGCGCAGTGCAAAAGATTCCCCCTCCACACCAGGAATACAAAAAGACTGGACGCCGTCCTGGTTTCTGCAGACACGTGGGACTCACTTGGAATCTCAGGGTACGAACACATTATACTGTCACATGCAGGTGACCATAAGGCGGTCCTTCTCCATGTCCCTGACTGCATGCACACGACCACCACACCGGACACAAAGTCTATAGGTTCAGCCGCGTTATGGCCGTCAGGACTCTTCTTAGAGTTTCACAAGCACATGCGCCAATGGGCAAGAGAGCACCCTGAGGAGGGCAGTCCCATACAAAGACAGGCCGATATATACGCAGAGATCAAACTTTTTGTGGACTCTCATCCGCGCCCCCAACAAAAGGTTGATGAGGTAGAGGAAAGGCGGAACATGGCAGTCCAACGTAACCCAGCGTCCACGCAAGCAGTGAAAGATCTGTGTAAGTACCAGGGACGGAAGCGGAACGGGCGTGCCCACAAAGAACTACGGTGTTTCCGCAGATCGGCGGTGAATGGGGGGAAACAATTTTTCCAAACAACCAAAACATGGTTACTCAGTCCTTTCCAGATCACCTCCCCCCAGCCCACATTGAACTCAGCGAAACGCCACCTGCCCTGTTTCGCGGGTAATCCACCATACGAGACAACACAAACCACACAACTCATGCAATCGGTACTGCGGGCACAACTTGGGCACAATGTAGTGCCACCAACATGGAAGGCTTTCCTGCGTGCACTACGCCATCCCAAAGATAAATTAGCGGGTCGTGAAGGCTTCTCGCCACATCTGCTGTCCCACCTTCCGCAAGTCCTACAATGGGACGTGTATCAGGCAGTGATACATACATGGGCGTCAGGTCACGTGCCACAAGTATGGCTTCAGTCCCGCATCAGTCTGTTATATAAAAAAAGGCCCGACGCGCAGTGCAACAAACTACCGCCCCATCTCAGTGAATCACTCACTGTATGTAATTTTAGCCAAATTAATTTTGAACGCCATACAACAACCACTGGACGCCTCATTGTCTCCACACCAATACGGCAGCCACAAGGGACACACCCCCACCAAGCAAGCCATACAAGTCCTCACCACTTTGTCCACTGCCGATGAACCTGTCATATGTTTGCTTGATATCGCCAAAGCCTTCCCCAGCACACCCCACGACTCGATACATGCAGCATTGGAACTCATTGGCACCCCACAATCCATCCGAACACTCATCAAGTCAATATATCAAGGATCCACGAACCAATATCAAGACTATCAGTACAAACTTACGCGAGGCATTAAGGAAGGGTGTCCTCTCTCCCCCTCTTTGTTTGTACTTGTGTACAAAGCCTTTCATGCCACCCTGTCTGCGGAGTTCCCTCATGTCCATTTTTTCACATATGTGGATGACATAGCGATTGTTGCACCCAATGTGCACGTATTGCGCCGCGTTTTCCAACGCATTGACAGCCTGTCGCCAGCAGTTGGTTTCAAGGTCAACAGAGACAAGACAGAATTGTACCACTGGTCTGCAAAACCGCAACTTTCCACGGTACAATGGGGGCGGGACGCAATACAGGTGAAGGCCCCGGCCTTCAAGTATCTGGGTCATTATCTGGCCCACCAAGCATACCAAGCAGGAGTGCACGCAGACATACTGTCCAAGGCACAAGCAGACATGGCCCATTTTGGGCACCTCCCACTTAACAATTTTGAACGAACAAGGCTGCTAAACTCGGTCTTAATACCGCAATGGGTGTACCACTGCCTGCTGGTCCCGGACGACCGATTCTTCCACCGATTGGACAAGGTAGGAAAACGTTTTGTGCTGGCAGCCAAGGGAATGGACAAAATACACAACACATCACACGTTATAGCACCCAAAAACGCAGGGGGAATGGGCCTGCACCAGGTATTTTGGGCATACAGAGCACGATATATCACAGTGATGCAGGATATACTCCGCAAGCCTAACATGGTCCGACGCATGGGTGAACTACCGGTACCACACAACGTCACTACACTCCGGAACTACATGCACGCACTACAGCAACTGAGGGCATACACCACAGTGACAATAACGCAACAGCAGGCACAGCCGCGAGGGGGGTTGGGACTTTTTGATGAAGAAAGCGACGACGACGCCAATTTTTGGAAAGCACAAGAGAGGGTGGTGGGACGAGAAGAATACACACGCAGATACGTGTGTCCAAACGCCACACAACACACACCGGAAGACGGACAGGTACCACCAGGTTTTGTCCCCTGCACGATAAATGGCATACCGTGCTACCACAACCAAAAACAACGCAAGGGCACAGCATGGCACAGCGACGGCAGTAAGCTACGAGACCATCAAACCGGGGCACCAAGGGCAGGGGCAGCAGCCACCTGTGGGCCGCTGCAAATCATCAGCAGAGTAACAGGCCCCCAGGACTCTTACCGGGCAAAATTGCAGGGATCAGTCTTGGTCACCGCCCATGCCCGACTAGGGGACACCCTCACTCTCGATAATAAGGCGGTGGTGGACCATGGCCCTCGATCACCGGACAGAGAGTGTGCAGACATGGATCTGCGACAACAACTACACACAAACCTCGCAGACACACCCATCCCGCTCCTCTACACCCATCCCGCTCCTCTGGATTGCAGGACATCAACACATACGCTCAGCACACACGCATCAACAAAAGACCGACATAAGAAGGAATCATGAAGTGGATGCAATGGCGAAAAAGGCCGCAGGCCTCCCCTTGCCCGACATCCCGCCCAAAGATGTGTTTGAAATACACGTAGGAGGAGGCCCAGCGCCAACCCTAGCAAAGAAGTGGATCCTCAGCAAACGAATCAAGCCTGTTTTCACAAGAACCCATCGGACTTCCTGGCTACCACTCAAAGGCAAACGGCGGTCATATTGGCTGCAGTGGCTATGGGGAAATGTGAGGTGGGAGGGGTGTGGGCACCCATGGGGCAAAGACACTGCCCCATGCGCACTGTGTGGCACAACACATCACCCACAGTACATGATAGACTAACCCAGTGCCCAGCCTGGAACTCAACTTTTCCAGGACCTGTGACTGTCCACATGGGAGGACTGGAGGCCCCACATCTCCACCTGGCTGGAAAACGTGGACGAGGCAGACCTGCACCACCTAGGGCGACTACGAATTCCGTCAACGCTCATCGACCATATCCCCGCAGAGGAGAAACACCACCTGAGGTGGTGAGTGGCGTGGCATCAATACCACATGCTACTGGGGGTGACAAATTTGCGTCGCGAGTTGACTATGCCTCCCCGCAACGAGACGGACAATCCCCCTCCCACACAGGCAACGGAGACACCGTGGTTTTCAAAGTTAAAAGTACGCAGGGTCACTCCGAACCCAACAGCAAAAAACTTGAAGGAACAGTGTCAGTACAAAATCCAGAGGAAAAAACGCAAGGCGGCACAGACGGCCCCAACCCACACGCACCAGCAGAAGGCACAGGCTCTTCTAGCCAGGCCACTCACACACGCCACAAAAGTGGAGACCATAAAGGTGCTCACCAGCATGCCATCAACAGCCACTGCCTTACATACCCAACTGGAGAGGCATCTGGGCCACAGGGTAGAGGACTTACCAATCCACAGGGAGGTTGGACATGCCCTCTCACAGACTCTAGAGGAACGCCGGATTCTGGCAAACACCCTCCTTCAGAACAGACACTATGCGAGGGGTGTGCACCAAAACTTGCTGCGCCTCATGCAGCGTCGCACCCACGAGTACACGACATATAAACACCAGGTGAAAAGGCTGTACCTTACTGCAGTACGCGGCCCCGTGCCCCGACAGATGTCACGATAGAAGGCCAAAAGCCCTACAGGGTGTGCACCAGCGAAAGTCCTGGTTTGATGGATACACGGAAACCAAGGAACACTTTTTCAAGTCCGCAGCGTTTCACACCACGAAAGCATACACCGCCAGGTGCTGGGATGACTGGCACCACTACATCAGGCACACACTCCAGGGTTGGTGGGAACGCAAACGAGAATGGTATGAAAGTCAGGTCGAGCAGATGAATGTCCCTAAGGGCAGAAAACGCGGCAGACCCGACGACTGGAGGGTACAATGGGCAATTAAACGCCCACGTACAGGAGGTACATGAATGACATCATCCCACTGTAGACACTGGACTGGCCTTTCTCCTTTTTCACACAGCAGGCCTTTTTTCGCTTTTACTGTTCTTTTTCCCTTTTCGATGCCTCAATGGCGTGGCAGTCTCTAGCGCTGCATGAGTGAGTGACAGGCTACGGATGAGTTTCAAATATACGTCCCGCAACCAATGGTGGTATGCGACCCTGGAATCGCACGGGACAGCATATGTTGTACTTACATTGTCATTACTGGTCCGGCCCGTCTGGCTGAGCACTTAAGATGAATTTGTGAGTCTGAGTCAAAAAAAAATTTGTGTTTGTACTCTATCTCTGCTGACATGGACTGCTATTCTTGGTGTGATTGCATGCGTCTGCTTTGGTGTTTTCTTTCTTTTTTTTGGCGATATTGCTGTTCTCATAAAGACGAAAACCAGCACTGTAGCTTTCCCCCATTCATTGCCCAACATATCCTACGGCAGCCATTGACCGCGCACACAAACCCCCAAACTTTCAAGCCAAAATCTGAGAGTGCTTGCCCTGCCCTACGAATCATCGGATATACGCTCTCCAAACCTGAATCTGACCAGCCATAGGAACACCCGAGGTGCTGTGCACGGCATGAAAATGATGGTCAAGACTGACAGCGTTGTTGGCTGGGTTATTGATGACGCGTTGGAAATTGTGTTGGCCAGTCAGCAGCTCTCCTCAACGCCGGAACAGGGCAAACAGATGGCTACCACTATGTCACCTCCAAAGCGTGGGTCTTGCGGTGAAGCAGCAAAACCCATGGATCCAACAGCGGGTATACAGGGCGGCAGTGTTTGGAGTGCAGTCATATTATATCAAACCATTTGTGGTTGCCAGCTCTCTCTTATCTGAAACCTGACGTCACGGCCCCTTCCGAGAACAACGCCGTTGTCAGAACAAACAGCAGGTATTGTTTCCGTCAAACTTTGGGATTTTAGTGGGGTTCTCGCAGGAGGGTGGGGGGGAGCGTCAGTGTTTGGTATGCGGTGACTCCCTCTGGTGTGCACGCAACGTAGCAGTCTCCTGAGTAGGCGCATGGTTGAGCACACATAAATGCAGGCAACCGGTCATCCCGTTTGCCACCGGTTCCCCAACCATTGCTCATGTTCCGCATTACCGGCCTGCCTTTCATTGGTAGTGCATGCGCACTGGTCCTGTTTCGCACCCAGAGTGCAAGTATACCAACCACGCCATCATGCCCAAATTACCCTCTGACAGGGAATTCAGTTCTACAAATGATCCCACAAATGACTGTGGTACGGGATCTGAAACGTAGTGAGGATTAGCTGAGTCGGAAACCAGGTTATGCAGTGGGAGACTATCACGCCCGTAGCTCTGACCCTTGATTCCGGGTACCATATGGGGACCAGGATACGCTAGCTCGTCTTGGTCTGGAGCAAAACAAAAATCCCTCTGAATGGGAATATCCCGGCACCACAACTTCCTGTGCCATCGGTGAAATGTCGTCCTTTCATTCAACCTTGTTGAGAGTGGATTGTCCTGCGCAGCACAATGTCCCCTTTCAGCAATTGTCCAAACCTGTAACTTCGCCTCTTTCTTCGTGACGCGGGGCTGTGGCGTGGCATGCATAAAGTGGGTTGTGCCATAGGGTCGCATCCGGCTTGTGCAGTTGGCCATTTGTGGTATCTGAGTGAACAGTGCGCATCAAGTCCCAGATTGGTGGGTTGCAGCCACACCTTCCAGTCTGATCCACGTAAACCCAAGGCTACTCTTGTGTTGGTGGGGTTCACCCCCATGAGTGTGATTGCTTTGACAAGGATCAGTAGCTCATGTGGGTTGTTGAGGGTTCATTAAGGAGTTGAGAGTATTGCAGGAGGTTGTCAAGGGTTGCAGTGGGGATTGGAGGCCAGCAATGTCCCCGAATGAGTGGTACGTTCTGTTGCATTGTAACCTGCTTTGTGTAGTCTATTTTTTTGTCGAGCACGATGGATCTCCGGCTCTCTGCAAAGAAAATGTCAGTTGCATGGACAACTGCGACAATTGAACAGGTCCGAAATGAAAGGCGCGCCTCCACCATTGAGGAATCGAAGATTTGGAATCGAGCATACGAAAAGTTGCAAGACCGACTTGCAAATCCGGATGATGAAGCGGAAGTAATGCACTCCAAAGTAGCGGTTGCCGTGGCCGCTGCCCTATGTGGGACAGCCGGCGTCGGGGTTTCGCTCGGCTATATTTTCATATTGGGCACCTTCTTGGCAGCTATATTCTCCGCCTTGTTAACGGCGTGTTGTATCTTTAGTATCGTCTACTTGTTGCTCACTCGGAAACTACCCTTGGCGCGCAGTGCTTTGGGGCATGGCTTAGTACTAACTGCCATTGGCATTCATTGGTCCTTTGGTGGAAGTGGTAGCAGCTCGATCGCAAGTTGGGCACTATTGGGGCCCTCACTTATGCGAATCACCGGGGCAAGTTTCCGGGAATGTGTGTGGCAACTTAGTATTCTTCTTGTCTTTTTGGTGGGATTTGGGTGTGCAGAGATGGTTGTTGGTGCCGAAAATCTTACCCCGCAAAGGACCAAAGTCAGTGACGCTTCGAATATCGTGCTCGGTTTACTGAACATCATTTGTCCTGGCATCGTTTCATGTTCAGCGGTATTCCTTGTGATGGGCAATCTGCAGGTGCAAAAGAACCTCTTAGCTGAAGTAACACAGCGACAATCAAAGCTGACAGAAAAGCTCGCGATCGAGCGCCGCTTGGCATATGAACTGGTTACGCATTCATTTCCAAGAGATATTGCTGTACGATTGTTTGAGTTCTTCCAGAGTGTTGCAGACGAGCCGACACGGTTGGATGAGTTTCAAATCGCTCCATCGAACTCCGTGGCGGCCGTGAATGCTCTTTTGAGTGCAGGAGAAGACTCCTCAGAATCCCCGCCAATGACGCCGAAGAGTGGTGGTTGGTCAACAGGGGTTTTTGGAGATTATTTTTCGACTTTTGCGGGACAGCATCACCCTTTTGCTGTGATTTTATTTGGGGACATTGTGGGGTTTACTAGCCTGGCCTCTACGATCTCTCCAACCAAACTTGTGCACTTTCTTGACGTCTTGTTTGGCCATTTTGATGAGTTGTGCTTGGACCATGATGCCGAGAAGATTAAGACCATTGGGGATTGCTACATGTGTGTGGCATGGCCAGGGGATTTGGTATCACAGAAGAATGCTGCCGAGAGTTGCCTTTGCATTGCTGAGGGGATGCACAACATCATCCGAGACGTGTCCTGTGAGTCCCACACTCTGTCAATGCGCATTGGAGTTCACTGTGGGGATGTAGTATCTGGCATCATCGGCAAGACGAAGTTCGCCTATGACATTTGGGGGGACGCAGTGAATGTGGCCTCCCGCATGGAGAGCACCGGAGTGCCCGGGGCAACACATGTCAGCGCGGAAATCTACAGTTTGCTCAAAGATGACATCCAGTTCACGCCGCGAGGCCTCACTGACGTGAAAGGCAAGGGAAAGCTCATGACCTACCTCAATCAACCAACGCAATCTTCAGGACCCAGCAAAGCGTCGGCTGATATTGGCGAGAATGCTCTGCAGCACAAGCTGCCGGCAGGTGTTGTCCAAGTATTTAACAAGTTGCAGCCCAACTCTACCTTCACTGCGCTGAATGAGGGTGGGACGCTGCAGGGGCACCGGAGACGTGCGATGGGCCCGATGGCCCGATGGCCCGATGCCCCCCGCCCCAACCCCCGAAAAGAAAAGCGACCCAAAGCACACATTGGGCACATACTGTGAGGGGTGGGTCTGCAGCCCCCTCAAGACCTCGTGCACGCACGCACACGCACGCACATACATACGGAAACCTGACCCGACTGAAGGCCCAAGGACTCCGTGTTGTTTCCTAAACTGTTTGTGACGCAATAGTGGCTTTCAGGGGGCCTTTTTAAGCAGTATATCCCTGGTACAGGCCATTGGGGGTTCAACTCCTGCGGGGGTTGGAGGGGTCGGGTGGGTCTGGAGTGGGGGCTGTGTGTGCGTGACGGAGTCCGGAGGTTTGCCTGGGCCACCGCCTCGGGATGGGGCAGGACTTTTCCGGATTTGGGTCCAGGTTTCCTCCCCTGTGGACAGATGTCCGAGACACCCGCACCTGGACAGCTGTAGTCGTTTGTCACATGGATGACGTGTTGCTGTTGGAATTTGTTTTGGAATTTTATGGTCATCACCCGTGGGCCCGCCCGCACGTGCACGGGCCGGCCCTCCCCCCCGTTGATGAGCGGTGGCCTGCCCTGGTTCCTCTTTTTATGCAATCGTTTGCCAAGCCTCCTGAAGGGGCTGAAGCACAAATTACACGTGGAGCACTTCCGGCCCACCCCTTTTCACGAATCACACCTGATCGATCGAAGCAACACAAGTTGTGCTGCTCCGTGTGCCAATGGTATGTAAGGGTTCCGGTCGGTTTCCGGCTTTGTTTTGCACAGCTGCACCCCCCGTTTGGTGTGCCATGCATGTCTCTTTATCGCGCTGGTGTAGCCATCGCGTCGGTGTTTGCTTAACCAGGTCCTCATGGGGCAAGGCGCGGGACTCGTTCCTCCCGCCACCCCGCCGCAGCCGTCTTGGTGAGGGTAGGTCATACCTAACCCACACCCAAAGCCGGCCCTGTCACTGACCCATGACCCGCTTTGTGTACTCTCGATGGACACCTGGTGGAACTTCGGTCAGGTCCTCATGGAACAACACCCTTTATTCCAGTTGTCGTGTTGGAAGCCGGATTCCCGATTTTTGTGGGACTGTGTCCATTGCTTTTATCAGGACACAAAAGTTTTTCTGTGTACACAATGTCCTCTTCCATTGCATTAGCCAGTCACCGGACCGCACGCACCACCGCACACACGTACAACGCCACAGAGTATCTGACCCGGCTCATGGGACCTTCCAATCAGGGACGCATTAGAGCAAAAAAGTAAGGAGTGGGTACCCCCCCCTCCCGGGTCCAAATGTCACCTGTGCAAAATGGTCTGGTGCGCTGACTTCAGCTGACCGGTTCAGCTGTTTCCTGACCAACCTGTGCAGGGCTTGGCTGGCTGCTGTGCAGGTGCCGCTGGGACTCAGCTCTGAGGGGCCATCCAAAACGCCCAGACCTGTATTACCCTAACCCCCCCCTTGCAATCCCCGTGGTCGGGGGCCGTCGAAAGCCCATGCACATTGCTGCTCTCTTGATGGCAACCTGAGAAGCCCAGACATAATGTCGCCCCGTGGGCCACGCACCGCTGCCTTGGGCTGCCCCCGGCGACGCCACGTCGTGCCGTGGGGCCTGCATGGCAATCCTCCGCACACCGGCCGCGGCGGGCAGTCCTTGACAGAGTGGTCGCGGTACATCTGAGGTCTGCTGATAGGGAGGAGGGGAAGAGGGAAATGCATACGCTGACCCCGATCTCACCCTTGATTCCATGAATAGTTCGATGCCTGGGAGCAGGTGAAGGGGCCTGCGACGACCGTTTTTGGTGCGTAGGCCGCCCCAAACCAAGAACAGGCCGTATCTTGGGCTGTGTGGCTCAAAACACGATCCTGAGGCTGCCTAGACCACCCGCAACCCCCATTTTTTGTGGTGCCCGGCCCTCGAAATCGCCCAAAGGGACGCCTAGACCTCCGTACTGATGCCCATTTGGCTGCGGCTGCGGCTGCGGCTGCGGCAAGCACCGAATTCTGCCCAAGACCACAACCCACTTCCATTTGGGTTGCTGCGATTTTCATGCACTGTGGCTGTAATGGGCCCCACCACCCCACAGACTGCTTGCCTGCTCGTCGCGTTTGAGCCCAGCCTTGTCTCCGCACGGGAATCCCACCGGGCCTGCGCAAAGGGGCGGATACCTTTGTTCATGAGCTCCTGTAGGCTCCAGTGCGAGCGCCTGGGAGAGCGCCAGCACTTGCAGCGGAGCTTTGAATGCCCGAAGCGCAACTCTGAAAGGATTTGGCCGCGGAAGTTGCGCATGCATTGGTGCGTGGCGGTCCGAACTTCCACTGTCACTTCACTATTTTGCTAGGCAACACCTATTGTGGTGGTTTATGTTCCCCATCTGTCACACACACGTGCTTGCATAGTAATCGCCCTTGCACAGTAGGCGGGGGGGGCGGGGGAACCGTCACTTTCTGTTTTGCAAATGTACCCGAAAGGTCGGAAATTGAGCTTCTCCTGTGCGTTCGCTAGCTGGCCAAACCCTCAACCATGAGTGCAGCCAAACCTGCTGCCCCCCCCCCCCCCCCCAGGAGACTGTCACCTCACTGTTTTGCTGGGCAATATCTTTTGCGGTGGTCTGTGTTGCCCATCTGCCACACACACGTCCTTGCATTGCTTTCCCATTACTTCAAATCAGTCACCTGTGTGTGGCCTGTGATATTCTCTCTCCAAGGGCGGTGTTTCTGCTTGGTTTGGTTCGCTACACCATAGGAAACCCCAACCAAACCCGACAGCAAAAAACCTGTGGGAACAGGTACACTTCTCTCCTGCGACACGTGGCCCCGACCCAGACACACGCACCCTAAAATCGGCGCCCACCCTTCTGGTTACACGCCGGATAAACAGACTGACCCAAATCGCCACCTCCCGGAATCGGTCCAAGGCCGTCCGCCACCTCACCCAGCATCCTGGTACACCCTACAGGGCAGATCTTACAACTTTTGCATCATCACGCTATGCGCATTCCCAGATATGTCTCGCCACGGCCTGGTCCTTCCCCCACCATGCATTAAAATTTTTGTCTACTACAATTGCGGATTACAAGCAATTTGCCCAAACCCTCATGCAACACCGACGGTGGGACATGGAGTTAGGCACCCGCTTCCTACGATATGCCCAATACACAGAAGCCTCCCTCCTGCAGCGTTTTTACAATCGCATGTGGCGATGTTACAGCAACTTACGCACCTCCATTGCCACCTCGTGTTGCCGCATCATTGCCTGGTGGCGCCAAGGGACTCTTCTCCTTGACTACTATGACACACTGATGCAAACGTGTCACACAAAAGAAAGAAATTTTTTGGCTCAAATCCCTACGTGCCTTGAGGCATCGATCAATGGAGGCACTTACACAAGTTGCTGCTCGACTACTACGGGAAAACTGGTCCATTGTGGAGGACCAGTTCCGAGCTGCCATTGCCACCGTACATAGCCTGAAAAAGCGCTCCCCACCCGGTGACTCTGCACACTCCAACCCAAAACGGATCTGCATGCCCCGCACTCCCCCAGGAGCCCCACAACTCCAAAAGCCAGAGTCGTAGTGACAGTGTGGTCCAGTTCCTGAAGGCAGTGATCTAACCCTCTACAGATTTGACATCTGAAGTTCCATCCCTATACTCAGCGGTGGTGTCGGGTGCGTGCCAGTTACAGTCCAAGCAAAAATTACCCAAGGCAAATATTACCCAAAAAAAATATTACCCAAAAAAAATATTACCCAAAAAAATTAACCAAAAATTAAGGCTGTTTTGGTAATTGTGGTTTCCCCCCGATTCCTGGGCCCCAAGATCCTTATCATTTGTTCCCTTGCAGGCCCCTGTTTCTTGTGCGGTCTGCTTTTGTCATGGATGGGGATGTTGTTCCGACTGTGGTGGTGGATGCGTACCGGGCGAGACCTGGTTTGTCAGCTCCCCGGCACAATTGGAAAGATGAGTACATCAAAACAATTACTGATTGGGCAAGGCACACCACACCACAACCATTTGCCCCGCCGTTTAGTAAAAACAATGTATGTTGCGACTCAGAATGGGTTTCCCATTGCTTTGTGTTGCATCGTGGCAGGGACGGATGACGTCCCCTTTGCTACGGTACCAAAATATTACCAAAAAAAATTAACCAAAAAATGGGCGCCTTTTGCTAATTTTCGCCTTTGGTAATTTTTGCGTTACGTGTACTATTTTTTTCACCAACCCATGGCAGGTTGGCCCTCGTGTGGCGTCCTCCCCTTTTCTATTTTTTCCCCCACAGGTGTGGAATGCCACTCCTCAGCGCGCTGTAACCCTGCTTGTGTTTTTCCTGCCTTCTTAGTCCTCTCTTGTGTGTCACCGACCCCCAAGCAATTAGTGACCAGTTGTGCCTGAATTTCCTTCCCCTACCTCTCTGATAGTGTATGAATGCAACGCACTGATTCATCTTGGCCTTCAGTCTTCACACCGCTGTCTTCTTCAGCCTACAGTCATTGTGCCTCATGCACACTGGGAAGCCTACGGGCGTGGCATTCTCCCACTGCATAACCTGGTTTCAGACTCGGCTAATCCTCACTACGTGTCACATCTGCTACCACAGTCATTTGTGGGATCATCGTAGCACTGGACAGGTCTGAACCTTGATGCCGAGGGGTTATCTCGAGTACTGTGAAGTGAGCAGGCTACGCCAGCTCATCTTGGTCTGAGCCAAAAATGAAAAAGGTAATCACCTCGAAGAGAGGTTGTTAGATCAAGCGCAGGCGCGAGCGTCGTATACCCCCCTTTTTTGGGGTCGTTCGTGTAGCATACCCCAATGTATGGTTTCTAACGTCTAACCCCCTGTAAAATCATCATTTTAGGACCAAAAATGATCCCCCAATGATTTTTTTGATTTTGACCCCCGTACCCCCCCGCACCGGGGTACCCTTTTTTGAGGGGGGGGGGGGGGTTGGGGTGGGGTGGGGGGGGCAAAACTTCTTTGTGTATTGTGGCCGCTGTGTGTGTATTTGGACCTGGGTCCTGAAGAACTTTTTTCTTGTATATGGACCCTCTAACCCATGGCGGGGGTCCCGGGTCCCAACTCCAGGTACCCCCATGCACCCCCCCCCCCCTATATGGCCCCTCGCCAATGAGGACTTAGCCGTTTTTCACGCTGGATAGGCTGTTTAGTGGCACGTGAAGGTTTTTTGAAATTCGATTTCCGTTGCCCCGTTCCGTTGCCCCTAGGATTGGTTTGGGTGATCATTTGGTGACAATACGGGTACTTGAGCACCCATGGGGACCCACGTAGTGGCTGCTAGGCATATGTAGCCCGTGCCATGGGCCCTTCGAAAGCCCCAAAATTGCTGTTGCGTAGGCTGTTTAGTGACACTAGAAAGTTTTTCACATTTCCACTTTTTCCGAAACCCTTCTGTTGCCCCTAGGATGGGTTTGGGTGATCATTTGGTGACAATGCGGGTGCTTGAGCACCCATGGGGGCCCACGTAGTGGCCACTGGGCCCATCTAGCCCGAGCCATGGGCCCCCCAAAAGCTTCAAATTGCTGTTTGTAGGTGGTTCAATGGCATTTGGGGTGTGCACAAACTGCTTGTGCAGTTTTCCGCCCTCCACAGGTCAAAATTGGAAAATTTTTGCAAAACTTTTTTTGATATTGTGACCACTTACAATGATGAAATATGCTATGTAAAGCATGTTTTAGACCTTCTTTGTGTGTTTTTCACCCTATTTGGGTGTGGGGGGGGGGGTACCAAGGGGTGTAGGGCACACAACCTGCTTATTCAATTTTCAGGCCTTGGCAGCTCAAAAATGGAATTTTCTGAAACTGATTTTTTCCATACTTTGACCATCCAAAATGATCAAATATCCTATGTAAAGCATGTTTTGGCCCCTCTTCATGTGTTTTTCACCCAATTTGGGTGTGTGTGTGGGGGGGGGGGGGGGGTAACAAGGGGTCTAGGGCACACAACCTGCTTATGCAGTTTTCCGGCCTCGGCAGCTCAAAAATGGAAATTTTCGGAAACTGTTTTTTTTTGATACTTTGACCATCCAAAATGATCAAATATCCTATGTAAAGCATGTTTTGGACCCTGTTCATGTGTTTTTCACCCTATTTGCGAGTGGCGGGGGGGGGGGGGGGTACCAAGGGGTCTAGGGCACACAGCCTGCTAATGCAGTTTTCAGGCCTCGGCAACTCAAAAATAGAAAGTTCCGAAACTGATTTTTTTGATACTTTGACCATCCAAAATGATCAAATATCCTATGTAAAGCATGTTTTGGCCCCTCTCCCCTCTTCGAGCTGGCTTGCTGAAGGCAATAGAATTTACTCGGAAGGTCGGAAATTGAGCTTCTCCTGTGCGTTCGCTAGCTGGCCAAACCCTCAACCATGAGTGCAGCCAAACCTGCTGCGCCCACCCCCCCCCCCCCCCAGGAGACTGTCACCTCACTGTTTTGCTGGGCAATATCTTTTGCGGTGGTCTGTGTTGCCCATCTGTCACACACACACGTCCTTGCATTGCTTTCCCATTACTTCAAATCAGTCACCTGTGTGTGGCCTGTGATATTCTCTCTCCAAGGGCGGTGTTTCTGCTTGGTTTGGTTCGCTACACCATAGGAAACCCCAACCAAACCCGACAGCAAAAAACCTGTGGGAACAGGTACACTTCTCTCCTGCGACACGTGGCCCCGACCCAGACACACGCACCCTAAAACCGGCGCCCACCCTTCTGGTTACACGCCGGATAAACAGACTGACCCAAATCGCCACCTCCCGGAATCGGTCCAAGGCCGTCCGCTACCTCACCCAGCATCCTGGTACACCCTACAGGGCAGATCTTACAACTTTTGCATCATCACGCTATGCGCATTCCCAGATATGTCTCGCCACGGCCTGGTCCTTCCCCCACCATGCATTAAAGTTTTTGTCTACTACAATTGCGGATTACAAGCAATTTGCCCAAACCCTCATGCAACACCGACGGTGGGACATGGAGTTAGGCACCCGCTTCCTACGATATGCCCAATACACAGAAGCCTCCCTCCTGCAGCGTTTTTACAATCGCATGTGGCGATGTTACAGCAACTTACGCACCTCCATTGCCACCTCGTGTTGCCGCATCATTGCCTGGTGGCGCCAAGGGACTCTTCTCCTTGACTACTATGACACACTGATGCAAACGTGTCACACAAAAGAAAGAAATTTTTTGGCTCAAATCCCTACGTGCCTTGAGGCATCGATCAATGGAGGCACTTACACAAGTTGCTGCTCGACTACTACGGGAAAACTGGTCCATTGTGGAGGACCAGTTCCGAGCTGCCATTGCCACCGTACATAGCCTGAAAAAGCGCTCCCCACCCGGTGACTCTGCACACTCCAACCCAAAACGGATCTGCATGCCCCGCACTCCCCCAGGAGCCCCACAACTCCAAAAGCCAGAGTCGTAGTGACAGTGTGGTCCAGTTCCTGAAGGCAGTGATCTAACCCTCTACAGATTTGACATCTGAAGTTCCATCCCTATACTCAGCGGTGGTGTCGGGTGCGTGCCAGTTACAGTCCAAGCAAAAATTACCCAAGGCAAATATTACCCAAAAAAAATATTACCCAAAAAAAATATTACCCAAAAAAATTAACCAAAAATTAAGGCTGTTTTGGTAATTGTGGTTTCCCCCCGATTCCTGGGCCCCAAAATCTTTATCATTTGTTCCCTTGCAGGCCCCTGTTTCTTGTGCGGTCTGCTTTTGTCATGGATGGGGATGTTGTTCCGACTGTGGTGGTGGATGCGTACCGGGCGAGACCTGGTTTGTCAGCTCCCCGGCACAATTGGAAAGATGAGTACATCAAAACAATTACTGATTGGGCAAGGCACACCACACCACAACCATTTGCCCCGCCGTTTAGTAAAAACAATGTATGTTGCGACTCAGAATGGGTTTCCCATTGCTTTGTGTTGCATCGTGGCAGGGACGGATGACGTCCCCTTTGCTACGGTACCAAAATATTACCAAAAAAAATTAACCAAAAAATGGGCACCTTTTGCTAATTTTCGCCTTTGGTAATTTTTGCGTTACGTGTACTATTTTTTTCACCAACCCATGGCAGGTTGGCCCTCGTGTGGCGTCCTCCCCTTTTCTGTTTTTTCCCCCACAGGTGTGGAATGCCACTCCTCAGCGCGCTGTAACCCTGCTTGTGTTTTTCCTGCCTTCTTAGTCCTCTCTTGTGTGTCACCGACCCCCAAGCAATTAGTGACCAGTTGTGCCTGAATTTCCTTCCCCTACCTCTCTGATAGCGTATGAATGCAACGCACTGATTCATCTTGGCCTTCAGTCTTCACACCGCTGTCTTCTTCAGCCTACAGTCATTGTGCCTCATGCACACTGGGAAGCCTACGGGCGTGGCATTCTCCCACTGCATAACCTGGTTTCAGACTCAGCTAATCCTCACTACGTGTCACATCTGCTACCACAGTCATTTGTGGGATCATCGTAGCACTGGACAGGTCTGAACCTTGATGCCGAGGGGTTATCTCGAGTACTGTGAAGTGAGCAGGCTACGCCAGCTCATCTTGGTCTGAGCCAAAAATGAAAAAGGTAATCACCTCGAAGAGAGGTTGTTAGATCAAGCGCAGGCGCGAGCGTCGTATACCCCCCCTTTTTGGGGTCGTTCGTGTAGCATACCCCAATGTATGGTTTCTAACGTCTAACCCCCTGTAAAATCATCATTTTAGGACCAAAAATGATCCCCCAATGATTTTTTTGATTTTGACCCCCGTACCCCCCCGCACCGGGGTACCCTTTTTTGAGGGGGGGGGTGGGGTTGGGGTGGGGTGGGGGGGGGCAAAACTTCTTTGTGTATTGTGGCCGCTGTGTGTGTATTTGGACCTGGGTCCTGAAGAACTTTTTTCTTGTATATGGACCCTCTAACCCATGGCGGGGGTCCCGGGTCCCAACTCCAGGTACCCCCATGCACCCCCCCCCTATATGGCCCCTCGCCAATGAGGACTTAGCCGTTTTTCACGCTGGATAGGCTGTTTAGTGGCACGTGAAGGTTTTTTGAAATTCGATTTCCGTTGCCCCGTTCCGTTGCCCCTAGGATTGGTTTGGGTGATCATTTGGTGACAATACGGGTACTTGAGTACCCATGGGGACCCACGTAGTGGCTGCTAGGCATATGTAGCCCGTGCCATGGGCCCTTCGAAAGCCCCAAAATTGCTGTTGCGTAGGCTGTTTAGTGACACTAGAAAGTTTTTCACATTTCCACTTTTTCCGAAACCCTTCTGTTGCCCCTAGGATGGGTTTGGGTGATCATTTGGTGACAATGCGGGTGCTTGAGCACCCATGGGGGCCCACGTAGTGGCCACTGGGCCCATCTAGCCCGAGCCATGGGCCCCCCAAAAGCTTCAAATGGCTGTTTGTAGGTGGTTCAATGGCATTTGGGGTGTGCACAAACTGCTTGTGCAGTTTTCCACCCTCCACAGGTCAAAATTGGAAAATTTTTGCAAAACTTTTTTTGATATTGTGACCACTTACAATGATGAAATATGCTATGTAAAGCATGTTTTAGACCTTCTTTGTGTGTTTTTCACCCTATTTGGGTGTGGGGGGGGGGGGGTACCAAGGGGTGTAGGGCACACAACCTGCTTATTCAATTTTCAGGCCTTGGCAGCTCAAAAATGGAATTTTCTGAAACTGATTTTTTCCATACTTTGACCATCCAAAATGATCAAGTATCCTATGTAAAGCATGTTTTGGCCCCTCTTCATGTGTTTTTCACCCAATTTGGGTGTGTGTGGGGGGGGGGGGGGGGGGTAACAAGGGGTCTAGGGCACACAACCCGCTTATGCAGTTTTCCGGCCTCGGCAGCTCAAAAATGGAAATTTTCCGAAACTGTTTTTTTTGATACTTTGACCATCCAAAATGATCAAATATCCTATGTAAAGCATGTTTTGGACCCTGTTCATGTGTTTTTCACCCTATTTGCGTGTGGCGGGGGGGGGGGGGGGTACCAAGGGGTCTACTGAATTTCGAGCAGTGTATTGCTTCACCAGGACCAAGAGAGGAAACCCCGGATGTCCATTCGGATCAGGGGCATGAGAGTGATGTGTGGCTGCAATTGGGTTTAGTTGAGATTCCAGACAGCCCGAGGAGCGAGGAGTCTACGCACAGCCACTTGTCGAGTGTTCCCACAGTCACCAATCACTCGGAAGGGCCGGGGACCCCCACAACCCCATTTTGTGACAGGATCACGCATACAAGGGGGGGGAGGCGCAGCCCTTCAACGTCCTGCAGCGAGCACGGATCCACAGAGACCCAAACCCCCCCACCGGCGCCTGACACCGCATACAACGGGGACGGGAATCGGAGCCCCTCGACCTCATGCAGTGAACGGGGTTTTTCCTAGGGCACTTTGCTTTTGGGTTGTTGTGACGCTGGGCACCATACTTGGCTTTGTTCATTGTGATGCCCTATTTGTTCTGACACGACAGGTGCCCTATGTGTTTGGCGCTGGCACACGAAGGTTATATGTTATGCTATCAGGCTTGGCAGCTGCCGCCTGCTCCCAGTGTGCACCCGCTTCCAGGAAGCGGCATGTCGGATGCTCGTGTACATATCAGGCTGTGTCTTAACAACTGGATGTAGCATAGCAGTTGATTGTGGACAACACCTGGAACATTGGCCGGAATTGCCTGGGCGGGGGCATCCAGTATCTGTGACCGGCCATGATTGAGCCAAGGGGTCTAGGGCACACAGCCTGCTAATGCAGTTTTCAGGCCTCGGCAACTCAAAAATAGAAAGTTCCGAAACTGATTTTTTTGATACTTTGACCATCCAAAATGATCAAATATCCTATGTAAAGCATGTTTTGGCCCCTCTCCCCTCTTCGAGCTGGCTTGCTGAAGGCAATAGAATTTACTCGGAAGGTCGGAAATTGAGCTTCTCCTGTGCGTTCGCTAGCTGGCCAAACCCTCAACCATGAGTGCAGCCAAACCTGCTGCGCCCACCCCCCCCCCCCCCCAGGAGACTGTCACCTCACTGTTTTGCTGGGCAATATCTTTTGCGGTGGTCTGTGTTGCCCATCTGTCACACACACACGTCCTTGCATTGCTTTCCCATTACTTCAAATCAGTCACCTGTGTGTGGCCTGTGATATTCTCTCTCCAAGGGCGGTGTTTCTGCTTGGTTTGGTTCGCTACACCATAGGAAACCCCAACCAAACCCGACAGCAAAAAACCTGTGGGAACAGGTACACTTCTCTCCTGCGACACGTGGCCCCGACCCAGACACACACACCCTAAAATCGGCGCCCACCCTTCTGGTTACACGCCGGATAAACAGACTGACCCAAATCGCCACCTCCCGGAATCGGTCCAAGGCCGTCCGCTACCTCACCCAGCATCCTGGTACACCCTACAGGGCAGATCTTACAACTTTTGCATCATCACGCTATGCGCATTCCCAGATATGTCTCGCCACGGCCTGGTCCTTCCCCCACCATGCATTAAAGTTTTTGTCTACTACAATTGCGGATTACAAGCAATTTGCCCAAACCCTCATGCAACACCGACGGTGGGACATGGAGTTAGGCACCCGCTTCCTACGATATGCCCGATACACAGAAGCCTCCCTCCTGCAGCGTTTTTACAATCGCATGTGGCGATGTTACAGCAACTTACGCACCTCCATTGCCACCTCGTGTTGCCGCATCATTGCCTGGTGGCGCCAAGGGACTCTTCTCCTTGACTACTATGACACACTGATGCAAACGTGTCACACAAAGAAAGAAATTTTTTGGCTCAAATCCCTACGTGCCTTGAGGCATCGATCAATGGAGGCACTTACACAAGTTGCTGCTCAACTACTACGGGAAAACTGGTCCATTGTGGAGGACCAGTTCCGAGCTGCCATTGCCACCGTACATAGCCTGAAAAAGCGCTCCCCACCCGGTGACTCTGCACACTCCAACCCAAAACGGATCTGCATGCCCCGCACTCCCCCAGGAGCCCCACAACTCCAAAAGCCAGAGTCGTAGTGACAGTGTGGTCCAGTTCCTGAAGGCAGTGATCTAACCCTCTACAGATTTGACATCTGAAGTTCCATCCCTATACTCAGCGGTGGTGTCGGGTGCGTGCCAGTTACAGTCCAAGCAAAAATTACCCAAGGCAAATATTACCCAAAAAAAATATTACCCAAAAAAAATATTACCCAAAAAAATTAACCAAAAATTAAGGCTGTTTTGGTAATTGTGGTTTCCCCCCGATTCCTGGGCCCCAAAATCTTTATCATTTGTTCCCTTGCAGGCCCCTGTTTCTTGTGCGGTCTGCTTTTGTCATGGATGGGGATGTTGTTCCGACTGTGGTGGTGGATGCGTACCGGGCGAGACCTGGTTTGTCAGCTCCCCGGCACAATTGGAAAGATGAGTACATCAAAACAATTACTGATTGGGCAAGGCACACCACACCACAACCATTTGCCCCGCCGTTTAGTAAAAACAATGTATGTTGCGACTCAGAATGGGTTTCCCATTGCTTTGTGTTGCATCGTGGCAGGGACGGATGACGTCCCCTTTGCTACGGTACCAAAATATTACCAAAAAAAATTAACCAAAAAATGGGCACCTTTTGCTAATTTTCGCCTTTGGTAATTTTTGCGTTACGTGTACTATTTTTTTCACCAACCCATGGCAGGTTGGCCCTCGTGTGGCGTCCTCCCCTTTTCTGTTTTTTCCCCCACAGGTGTGGAATGCCACTCCTCAGCGCGCTGTAACCCTGCTTGTGTTTTTCCTGCCTTCTTAGTCCTCTCTTGTGTGTCACCGACCCCCAAGCAATTAGTGACCAGTTGTGCCTGAATTTCCTTCCCCTACCTCTCTGATAGTGTATGACATGCAACCTGCTGATTCATCTTGGCCTTCAGTCTTCACACCGCTGTCTTCTTCAGCCTACAGTCATTGTGCCTCATGCACACTGGGAAGCCTACGGGCGTGGCATTCTCCCACTGCATAACCTGGTTTCAGACTCAGCTAATCCTCACTACGTGTCACATCTGCTACCACAGTCATTTGTGGGATCATCGTAGCACTGGACAGGTCTGAACCTTGATCCTGAGGGGTTATCTCGAGTACTGTGAAGTGAGCAGGCTACGCCAGCTCATCTTGGTCTGAGCCAAAAATGAAAAAGGTAATCACCTCGAAGAGAGGTTGTTAGATCAAGCGCAGGCGCGAGCGTCGTATACCCCCCTTTTTTGGGGTCGTTCGTGTAGCATACCCCAATGTATGGTTTCTAACGTCTAACCCCCTGTAAAATCATCATTTTAGGACCAAAAATGATCCCCCAATGATTTTTTTGATTTTGACCCCCGTACCCCCCCGCACCGGGGTACCCTTTTTTGAGGGGGGGGGTGGGGTTGGGGTGGGGTGGGGGGGGCAAAACTTCTTTGTGTATTGTGGCCGCTGTGTGTGTATTTGGACCTGGGTCCTGAAGAACTTTTTTCTTGTATATGGACCCTCTAACCCATGGCGGGGGTCCCGGGTCCCAACTCCAGGTACCCCCATGCACCCCCCCCCTATATGGCCCCTCGCCAATGAGGACTTAGCCGTTTTTCACGCTGGATAGGCTGTTTAGTGGCACGTGAAGGTTTTTTGAAATTCGATTTCCGTTGCCCCGTTCCGTTGCCCCTAGGATTGGTTTGGGTGATCATTTGGTGACAATACGGGTACTTGAGCACCCATGGGGACCCACGTAGTGGCTGCTAGGCATATGTAGCCCGTGCCATGGGCCCTTCGAAAGCCCCAAAATTGCTGTTGCGTAGGCTGTTTAGTGACACTAGAAAGTTTTTCACATTTCCACTTTTTCCGAAACCCTTCTGTTGCCCCTAGGATGGGTTTGGGTGATCATTTGGTGACAATGCGGGTGCTTGAGCACCCATGGGGGCCCACGTAGTGGCCACTGGGCCCATCTAGCCCGAGCCATGGGCCCCCCAAAAGCTTCAAATGGCTGTTTGTAGGTGGTTCAATGGCATTTGGGGTGTGCACGAACTGCTTGTGCAGTTTTCCGCCCTCCACAGGTCAAAATTGGAAAATTTTTGCAAAACTTTTTTTGATATTGTGACCACTTACAATGATGAAATATGCTATGTAAAGCATGTTTTAGACCTTCTTTGTGTGTTTTTCACCCTATTTGGGTGTGGGGGGGGGGGGGTACCAAGGGGTGTAGGGCACACAACCTGCTTATTCAATTTTCAGGCCTTGGCAGCTCAAAAATGGAATTTTCTGAAACTGATTTTTTCCATACTTTGACCATCCAAAATGATCAAATATCCTATGTAAAGCATGTTTTGGCCCCTCTTCATGTGTTTTTCACCCAATTTGGGTGTGTGTGTGGGGGGGGGGGGGTAACAAGGGGTCTAGGGCACACAACCTGCTAATGTAGTTTTCCGGCCTCGGCAGCTCAAAAATGGAAATTTTCCGAAACTGTTTTTTTTGATACTTTGACCATCCAAAATGATCAAATATCCTATGTAAAGCATGTTTTGGACCCTGTTCATGTGTTTTTCACCCTATTTGCATGTGGCCGGGGGGGGGGGGGGGGTACCAAGGGGTCTAGGGCACACAGCCTGCTAATGCAGTTTTCAGGCCTCGGCAACTCAAAAATAGAAAGTTCCGAAACTGATTTTTTTGATACTTTGACCATCCAAAATGATCAAATATCCTATGTAAAGCATGTTTTGGCCCCTCTCCCCTCTTCGAGCTGGCTTGCCGAAGGCAATAGAATTTACTCGGAAGGTCGGAAATTGAGCTTCTCCTGTGCGTTCGCTAGCTGGCCAAACCCTCAACCATGAGTGCAGCCAAACCTGCTGCGCCCACCCCCCCCCCCCCCCCCAGGAGACTGTCACCTCACTGTTTTGCTGGGCAATATCTTTTGCGGTGGTCTGTGTTGCCCATCTGTCACACACACACGTCCTTGCATTGCTTTCCCATTACTTCAAATCAGTCACCTGTGTGTGGCCTGTGATATTCTCTCTCCAAGGGCGGTGTTTCTGCCTGGTTTGGTTCGCTACACCATAGGAAACCCCAACCAAACCCGACAGCAAAAAACCTGTGGGAACAGGTACACTTCCCTCCGGCCCCGACCCAGACACACGCACCCTAAAATCGGCGCCCACCCTTCTGGTTACACGCCGGATAAACAGACTGACCCAAACCGCCACCTCCCGGAATCGGTCCAAGGCCGTCTGCTACCTCACCCAGCATCCTGGTACACCCTACAGGGCAGATCTTACAACTTTTGCATCATCACGCTATGCGCATTCCCAGATATGTCTCGCCACGGCCTGGTCCTTCCCCCACCATGCATTAAAGCTTTTGTCTACTACAATTGCGGATTACAAGCAATTTGCCCAAACCCTCATGCAACACCGACGGTGGGACATGGAGTTAGGCACCCGCTTCCTACAATATGCCCAATACACAGAAGCCTCCCTCCTGCAGCGTTTTTACAATCGCATGTGGCGATGTTACAGCAACTTACGCACCTCCATTGCCACCTCGTGTCGCCGCATCATTGCCTGGTGGCGCCAAGGGACTCTTCTCCTTGACTACTATGACACACTGATGCAAACGTGTCACACAAAGCAAGAAATTTTTTGGCTCAAATCCCTACGTGCCTTGAGGCATCATCGATCAATGGAGGCACTTACACAAGTTGCTGCTCAACTACTGCGGGAAAACTGGTCCATTGTGGAGGACCAGTTCCGAGCTGCCGTTGCCACCGTACATAGCCTGAAAAAGCGCTCCCCACCCGGTGACTCTGCACACTCCAACCCAAAACGGATCTGCATGCCCCGCACTCCCCTAGGAGCCCCACAACTCCCAGAGCCAGAGTCGTAGTGACAGTGTGGTCCAGTTCCTGAAGGCAGTGATCTAACCCTCTACAGATTTGACATCTGAAGTTCCATCCCTATACTCGGCAGTGGTGTCGGGTGCGTGCCAGTTACTATTTTTTTCACCAACCCATGGCAGGTTGGCCCTCATGTGGCGTCCTCCCCTTTTCTTTTTTTTCCCCCACAGGTGTGGAATGCCACTCCTCAGCGCGCTGTAACCCTGCTTGTGTTTTTCCTGCCTTCGTAGTCCTCTCTTGTGTGTCACCGACCACTCCACAGCAGTACTCGCTGCCCCAAGCAATTAGTGACCAGTTGTGCCTGAATTTCCTCCCCCCTATCTCTCTGATAGCGTATAAACGCAACGCACTCATTCATCCCGGCGTTCAATCTTCACACCGCTGTCTTCTTCAGCCTACAGTCATTGTGCCTCCTGCACACTGGGAAGCCTACGGGCGTGGTATTCTCCCACTGCATAACCTGGTTTCAGACTCAGCTAATCCTCACTACATGTCAGATCCGCTACCACAGTCATTTGTGGGATCATCGTAGCACTGGACAGCTCTGAACCTTGATCCCGAGGGGTTATCTCGAGTACTGTGAAGTGAGCAGGCTATGCCAGCTCATCTTGGTCTGAGCCAAATATAATTTTCCCCGATCCTATTTTTTTTGTTTCATTATTGTCTCATCTGAAGGCAACCACCCAGAGCTCATACGCACATTCTTAACATGCCCTCGGGCATGGAAGGTCAGGGCCTGTGGCATGGTATGACTGGACAAAAGGAGGGCCTGTGGCGGACACATCTGTGCTTGGGACACAATATGACTGAACACATTCGTTCTTAAGGGGGAATCCGTGCAGTGCATAAATTTTGCACGTGCACTGCAGGCTACCCCCCCCCCCCCCTTGCGCATGCACGGCCTTGTCTAAGCACAGGCTGGGCGTTAAACTGCCGTTTTGAGCTAATTTTGGGACCGCTTTTTTTGTGGTCCAGAATGGAGGATTGGGTGTTTGTAGAGTGTTTGTATAGGGAAAGAGGGGCTCAGTCATGTTTGTGATAGTGCATTGTGTTCATAACAACATTGTACCGCACATTGCAATCCCATGCTGTTTGTTCTGATGTGATTTTCAGCCATGGCTAACAATGTTATTCCCGGTCTGGCTGTCACGTATGTTCAGAGCACTGGGGAACATAAGTCTGCCAATATTTTTGGTCCCTCTCGTCATGGGGACAACTGCATCCATTTGAAGTACATGCGGAATGGGAGGGAGATTGAGCACAATGCCGCTTTTGATAAAGTGCTCTTCCCATTCGCAGCCCCTCGCCATCCCCATCTGAGGGCTCCCCCACACGTTTGCTGTCACGTGTGTCGGGTGCATGCACGGCCTTGTCTAAGCACGGGGTGGGCGTTGACCCGCCGTTTTAGGCGGCGTACCGTGCGCTGTGCACGCGCTGTGTGCGCGCTGTGCGAAAAGTTGCCTGTTGTCCACCACCGGGAGTTCGGTAAGTTCAGAAGATTGAAAGGACGCCATTGAATGGCTGCTGCAGTGGACGGGGCAAGAGGGGGCAGAATTTAGGTCCCTGGGACCCATGGCAAGTATCAGATGTTTGAATTTTTGAGTTTTGAATTGATTGTGCATGATTCCGCAGGTGGGTGGTTTTCAGGGTTGTTACCTGGATAATCACCGTAATAATTGGCGCTGTGCGAAAACGCCCCCTTAACCAGACTTTTGGGACTGCGGCCGTGCTTGCGCAAGGAGGGGGTCGGGTATTTTTGGAACATTCTTTCCACAGGCCCCAGGTTTCCCGGAGATCCAGTGTATCTCATTTATGGGATGCCCCTCTGCAAGAAGCGCTGTTGAGTACATGAGTTGAACACATTGAGTCACCCTCCCCCCCAAAAGAACATGGTGTTAGTCCTGTCACACTATGCCCCAGGCAGTACTTCGTCCTGTACACTGTACGTCAGGAACTCATTTGTCCCCACCTGTTTGGGATAACAGTGCACTTGGGCAGGATCAGATAATTTTCTTCTTAGGACAGGGGACTGGGGTATTTTGCCTGGTTGAATCATACCCCAAATTTTGGGGTGTGGGGGGGCACTTGAAAATTCAACTCCGAGTGCACTGATTTCTGAATGATCCGTTCGCTTTTCTTCATCTTGCTTTTAACAGGCGCACCCAGGGGTCCATGCACGCCTTGTGTGTGCGGGGAAGAGGTGGATTTGGAGTGCTGGATCCCCATACCTGTGGATGCTTAGCAAGGGGGGCAGTGTTGGATTGGTTGCTCCATTCAGTCTGTGCTGTTTCACACCCCAAGTAGGCCTGCCATATCAGGGCTCCAAAGCGGTAGGTGACGTGGCTATATGACTTTTGTCATATGAGTGCTGAGGGGAAAGACTAGGCAATAGCAAGTAAGGACACAGACAGACAAACACACGCACACACAGACACAGGCACACACACAGATGTGGTGTATGATAGCCGCTATGACTGAATTCAAAAAGTTGGGCGTCACACACAGACACGCACGCACACAGGATATGCAGAAATTCACATTTGCTGATGATGCTGATTAGAGACCTCACCAGGGAGGGTGCCGCCGGCGTGGCGCGGGGGTTGCATACCGACCATCAGAGTGTGTGTGGTTGTGTGCCTCCTCACCCCCTGTTGCATGGGGGCACTGCAAGCCACTGTGTCCCCTGCGTCTCAGTTCTTGCGGCGATGTCCTGCAGCATGGCCAAGAGCCTAGAGCCCAGGATGCTTGAATTCCGCAGGGCGCGCGGTGTGCAGGAGGCACCCGCAGAGCTACAGCATATGAGTGGATTTCGCATGAAAGAACACTTTTGCTGTTTGGACACTGATTTATGATGGCAATCAACAAACACTCTACTGCGTTGCTCATCTGTCAGCACGGGTCAGCGATGGTATCTGATTTGGGTCCATGCCCATGTAACTGTTACTGACTCTCTGAATTTCCCTTTTGCCCAATCAAAGGGATAGTGTGGTCGCTATTTACAAGAGATTCTTTCTGAATTTGCTCCAGCATGGTAGCTGGCTGTAATACCATGTGTGATGTCCTGGGACTGTCTCCAACCGCTCATGCAGAGGATTTCTTGTGGCAGTGGATTTTCCATTTACAGAGAATGTTGAAGGCAATACCGCCGCGGTAGAGTCTGGGAGCCATTTGCCAGTGGCCAGTGGCCTTACAATATGTATGTGGGATGGTTGCAAATGTGGTCTTGACTGTTTTTGCCCTCCAGAGGGTGGTGCAGGATGCATATTTTGCTGTCGGATAATTTCTGGACTTGTAACGGAAACCCTTTGTAGATGTATGCGGAAGAGTTGGGATGAGCACTTTGGGAAGTGTGAATGCCACACAACAGAGATGGCTGCGGTCCATTGGATGCTCCAATCGACATCAAGAGCATGGGTACTCATCGGATCTTGATACCCGAGAGCTTCTTTCAAAGCTCAATGCATACAAAGAGAAGGATAGTTGGGTGGTTGAGGCAATTGCACATGTTTCTTGGATATCCTTGAAACAGGTTGCGATTGCCGACCATTTCCACATTTACCACGTCGGCTGTATTCGCCCCCCCCCCCCCCCGGCTTGATTAGACTTACTACTTTTTGCCCTGCGTTGATTTGAACGCACGCCCTCACTGTTGGCCAGCTATTGGAAGATGATGCACTTTTGGTGTTTCTTGCTTCGACCTGGAGACCGATTTTTTTTTATTCAGATACCATTGCGCAGCCGGCGTCTTTTGAAATTCCACCACTGTTGCCTTGACCAGATCGCTACCCTAACATTCCACTATCTGAACATTAGTCAACATGGGTTTGCCTGCCGATGATGCCTTACCTCCTCCCCGTGCCTGGGAACCGCCTTGCGCAAGAACCACCCCCTGGTTCCGTGGCAATTTCCCTGCGCTACTTTTTTTTCCCACAGAATTGGGCTTTTCACGGTTGTGGTGGATGCAGCGCAGCTATTCAGGTACACAGGACAACATTTCATGTGTGTTGCATGGCAACACATGCATTTGGAATGCAAAAAAAAACTGAGGCACATGGGACCGAATTTGAGGTAGTTGCAAGGACATATTTGCTTTTTTACCACTTCTTCCATTCCAGGTATGTGTCAGCCAGTGTCATTCGTGTGTGGCCGCAGGACCCTGGGTACTGAGTTAGAGTAAGGCTTCGAGTGCTGGTCTTCACATTGTCATGGATCACCATGTGTCCATGTCATCTCATGCAAGCAACGAAGAACGAGCGTGCGGTGTGTGCGCAGTGCGTTTGGTTCTCTCAATTGCGGGCGACCAGGAAAAAATTGGTGTTCCCAGGCGAGCTAGCCCTGCTCCCAATAAAAAGTGCCCAACACCCTCTACACTGTTAGCCTTGGGGGGCTCTCAAAACCAGCTTGACCCTCTCTGTGCGTCCGAAACCAACTCCATCGTGCTGTCTGCCAAACTGCACATTGGGGACACGATTGGCTTGGGCAAACCCGGCGGCCAGCCGAAACGTGGGTTTGCCCAACATGTTTCTGCACGCGGTAATGGGCGCAATGGCCAATGCATGGCGTCAGATTACACCAAGATTCGGAGATTGCCACCCGATTATCACCCTGCACACCAATACTCATTAACGACAACAACAACAACAACAACAACAACAACAACAACAACAACAACAACAACAACAACACCAACAACAACAACAACAACAACAACAACAACAACAACAACAACAGCCACTGTGTTGGGTCCTGGTGCTCAGTCTGAGACGGTGCAGAATGGACACAAACACAATGAGCGTCTGGTGAAGCACCCAGCTGCTTCAATCTTTTGTTCCACAGTACGAGGCTGCTCATGGCCGTGCGCAAGAACCGACACTTGGTTCCGCGGCACTTTTTGGTTGGAAAATAGTGCGCAACAACGACCCCCTGCTTCCACGGCAAAACATTGCTGCTTCTTAGAAAGTTGAGTGAGGATCATCTCCCAACTGGATACATTGGCCATTGCACAGGCCACATGACGCTTTCCATCCTGAAGCTTTCCACCTTTTTGCTGTGCCCGGGACACAAAGCAAAATGTACTCAGAGTCCAAGCAGATCGCAAATGCAATTGCAGTGCACGCAAAGCAGCCATCACTTCCGCCGCATCATTTGTTTGCTTCATCTCAATAGGCATGAAAGCGAAAAGAGATGCACCTTGTTCACTGAAAATGCCATATTCCCCCAACCTACCAATACCGGGAATGCCTTGCCCGCTGTGCACCCCAGAGTTGTGTATTCTGGCAACTAACCGAGCCCTGTCCTTTATTGTTACCTTCAATTGTTATATGTGAGGGCAGTTTAATCCATGAGACTGTTTGGTCTTAGACAGCAAGGGGGAGGGTACCTACCTTTCTTACCCATATGACTTTCAACCTAGGCAGGAACCACAAGTTTGGCAGAGTTTCAACCACTGCAACCTCCGAGCGAATTCAAACCACTTTATTCCTCAGGCCCTTTGGACACAACTTCCTGTGGGGTATCGCTGGGCTGCCTGGAAGCCACTGGAGGTGTCTGTCCAATCTGTCCAATCGATGGACAGATTGGTACACAAATCTCACACACTTTGTTTCATTGTCTTGACACGTCTTTCCAGTACATTGTTACACATTTTCCAGATTGGAAGAACGTTTCACAAGGAATCAGAATGTTATTAGAGACACAACCAGCTGGGTCTCTCACTGTGCCTTTTGGCATTTTAGCCTGGACAGCAGTGCATGCAAACTGGAAAGTGTGCAACGCAGTCCACGCCTCACCAGATGTCAGGCCTACAGAAAAGCTTTTCTTCCAGATGTAGAAGAGTATGTTATCACTTTTTGTCAAGGCCCGGCACCAGCCTCACGTCTGGAGGGCCGGTGCGATGCCTGTTTCTCGAAGGCTTGGACTCCAATGGCTGTCACCAGCATTTAGCTGCTGCTGGTGACTGGCCTGGACCCGTGGTGCCCGGTGCTTGCACAGGACATCCTCTTGCATGAGTCTCTCACTTTTCTGTTACGTTTCCCCTGACCTCCGGGAACAGAACAACATCAACAATGGAAAAAAAGACCGAAATGGGAATACTCAACAGACAATGCGCATCAGCCTCGTGGAAAAGATCCTTGAAAAAAAAGACTGCCGCACGCTCCCTGAAACTCATACTCTGCAGCTCGCCTCCATGGAAATGATTTATCTGCTTTGTCCAGTCATCCAACATGCATGAGTGCTTCGAAATACACTTTAATTTTGTCAGACAATGTGTCTAAGATCATTTTCGCCGACAGCTGTTGCCCCCCAACTGCCACTTGAACCACCCACACCGCCACCCAGCAAACAAGCTGTGAAAGCCGCACAAAAGCACAACGTAAGGAACAAAGGACCTTGGAGCTCAAGACTATTCTGCAGGAAACAATAGATGGTGGATACGTTCTGGTATACGCAGGCGGGTCCCCAGAAAATTTTGACGGCAGCCAAGTTTTTGCACTGCAGGCGCACTGCTGAAAACTGCAGGCACATGTATCAAAGAACACCTAGAGGAGAAAGAGGAAACATCATGTGAAGCCAAGGCAGATGCAGCAACACAACAGAACAATCTGATTCTAACGAGTTCAAAATACTGACTCCTTACAATTACAAATCCAAACTGCAACTTTGCAAGGGCATACAAGAGGGGCACATGTTTAAATGACACGTCCCACACTCACATACATCTGCATGACGGTGATCCTTCCAACCCCCCTCCCCAAAAGAAGCTGTTTTTTTCTGCATGCCCCCACCGCCACACACACGTCTGAGAGTGCTTGCACTCACCCTGACCCTCCAAAGGGTTTCACAGAGAATTGATTTTTCTTTTGCCACTCCCCATCCTATTCCACTTGATTCAGCCAGAGCTAATGCCGTCCTTTCCTCTATCAATTTGGAGCTGCTTGCCGATTGCGTGGCCCCTTGAGTTGGGGTTAGGGACTCACAATCCACGCTTTGTTGTGTGGCCCCTCGAGTTGGGGATAGGGACTCGCAATCCACGTTTTGTAGCACGCCGGGCGCACGCCGGGCAAACATCCCCCCATTGTGTTGTATTTTGCAGAAATGGTGTGCAAAACTGCAAAGTGGGGTGTGAGGGAGTGGTGTCCCTCAATCACAGGACCTCTATTGCCCACTATGACTAACTCCCTACTTGCACCTGGCCGTGAGGTGCTTGCGGCCATTACGGATGACGCCATTCGTGAGGCATGCCGCACCGCGTATTTTCCAAGTGGTTTGAAGTTATCCCAATTGGAGGACACAGAATTTTTCAAGAAGCATAATCGGGAGTCGGACTCTGATGATGGGTCACAAACTGATACGGATGGTTCAGTTGACTCCGATGATAGTAGTGGAGTTGATGACTCTGACAGTGACAATGATGGTGAGTGTGACGTGGTTTGGGCCAAGTCAGGGCATGGGGTGTGGGGTTTGTGCCATGTTTTTGAGGACACCCTGTACCTAACCCGTGATTTGATGGAGGACAGTGCTGCCCCATCAAATCTGTCCGTCCCCAAGGTGAGCGACTCGGATCGGGCTGCCACTTCTGCCCGCGCCAGGAAGAGCCCCAAGCCCGGGGAGCACATTCAGCTTTTGCGCATGAAACGGGATCGCAACAAGGGTTTCTACTCTGAAAAGTGTTAAGTGGAAGTCTCCATCGCATTCTGCTTTGAATGGGCTGGGTGTCTTGTGCCTAGGGATGCGTTACTTTTGGTTCACAATATTGTCGCACGCACCGAACACTGTGTCCAATGAACACTACCCATTCGGACCGTTTTTTTTTTGGGGGGCATAATTATTCGTTGGACACGGGGGGGGGGGGGTGTACTAGAACGGCGGTACACCGTAGGAGGAGGGGGGGTACCCCCCCCCCCCCCCTCCTCCCTGCGTGGCTCCTGCGTGGCTCAACGAGAGACTCTGTCGCACCAGCGGTCTACCAATTTCTTTCATCACTGGGGATTGCAGCAACAGATGCTACAACAGCCTACACCCTCCTGGTGGGGCTGTATGAAAAGGCTCGGCGTGACAGAACGGGCATGGAAACACTCTCCAAGCTCAAGGGGGTGATCACGACGGGGGAAACATCAGGGGATCTGAGAACACAAAGGAACGAATTGTATCGGTTAATGCGGGAGTTGCAGGGAGCAAAAGAAACTTAAGCAGCTGGTATCCAGGACAGGCTCGGCGATACGGGGAGCAAAGGCGGTTGCAAAAGAGCTGGTGGACCATTGGGATAAAGTGTCCACCCCAACGGGATCCACGGAAGAAGAATGTGTGGCCTATCTGAAGTCGTTAGGAGTGGAACAGCGGTTGCGCAAGGCAGGTCGACTCCTTTTCAAGCAACTATCCCTGGACATAGTTCATGAAGGCCTTAAGAGGCTGAACAGCAACAGTTCCCCTGGATTGGATGGTTTCTCAGCAAAATTCTTCAAGAGGTTCTCGGGCATCTTCGAACCACAAATGTATGACTCACTGAAACGCTTCCTCGACGTGGGCAAAATGCTGGAGACATGGACCTCGGGAGTGGTGACAATGATCCCCAAGACGAAGGCGATGCAAACACCAGACTCGCTCCGACCAATTGCACTGCAAACTACAAGGCAGAAGTGGCTCACCAACATCATCCTGATCCAGTTAGAGGATGTACTCCTTCACTGCATCCCGTCACAGCAAACAGGTTTCCTTCGCCACAGAAGCATACTCCAGCATGTCTATGGGTCACGGGCACTCTGGGATGGCTTACGTGAAGGAGCGGCGTTATCAGTAGATTTCAGAAATGCTTTCCCCACGATGTCTCACGAGATGGTGTCGGCGGCACTGGGTCTGATGTGCATACCATTCCTGTATATCCGTCTGATACTACATCTTTTACGTGCACCGTATCTATACTCCGTTGGAAAAGGATACGTCCCAGGTGTCTACCACCACTCGAGGGCAGGCACGCGCCAGGGGGATCCACTCTCCCCGGCGCTGTTCTCCCTGGTGGCATCCTTTGTGATTTTCCCACTACAAGACCTGGGTCCAGTGCTGACTGTCATGATGTATGCAGACGACCTCATCATCTTCTTGGATGGACGAGCCGACCCACAACTGTTGAAGAGGGTATGGGAAGTGGTGTCTCGTTTTGGACAGTTTTCGGGGTTGAAGGTCAACCTGAGCAAAACGGCAGCGATAGTTCGCAACTGTGGGGGAATGGAGTGGGCGAGGTGCTTTCGGGACATTGGAGTGGACGTCAAAAACTTCGTCAAGTATCTGGGTGTACGCTTGGGGAATATTCGGCACCAACAGGATGACCAAGGATGGGGGCTGACGATAGAGCAGGCTTTCGCACCAGCACTGCAAGAGGCCTTCTGTCGCGCCAGGGTGGTATCCACGCTCCAACTGTCAATGAACAAACGCGCATTCATGCTGACATCATGGATCCTGCCGGTCGTGGCCTGGGTATCCAAGGCGTACTACGCCCCAGTCTCGGTGATCAGACAACTGAAGTTGGTGTACCACGTGACTATGGGTACCAACAGCTGGGGAATCACTCTGCCAATTCTTTCACGACCAAGAACGCAAAGGGGACTGGCACTGCCAGAGCCAGAGCTGTTCCTTATGCACCACGCAGCGGCTCCGTTCGTCAGCCTGTTGGGAGAGCCTCACAAATTTCCCGACAAGGCAGTGGAGACCTTCTATGCATGGGCAACAACCATCGGGTTCACACCATCCAAGGACAACCTTCCATATATTCAACTGGGCATGGTCCGAACGGCTGATCTAACGTTCTTGGGATGGTCGGCAAAGGCACATTCCAACATTCAGCGAGTAGCCCTGCAGGTGGCCCCCCCGGCAAACCGGGACCGCCTGCCGTTGTGGCACTCTGTGTATTTCCGGAATGAGTTCAACTGCTCCTACTACAACACGAAACTAATCCGGCAAGGGGTGCTGACGTGGGGTCAATTCCAATCTCTGGAGGACGCAAGATTGTTCAATGCACTGCCTCGGACATGGAAAGGGGTCTACAATCATGGCGGACGACTCCTCAACAAAGTCCAGTCACAAGGGGGGTTTGATACCCCCGCAGTCCACACCCAAAACTGGACCAGGGCATGGCTGCCTCAGTTTTACGCCTCTCATCCAGGGGTCCGCGACCCGCAAACACCGGAGGTATGGCAACAGTTGGCACAGCCACAGCTACCGCCAAGGGCTCAGGACTTTGCTCAAAAGGCGCTGTGGCACAAACTGACCGTACATGCAAGAGTCTACAAGAGGTCAGGCACTGACAAGTGCCCGGTGTGCTCACAGCAGGAGACGGTTAAGCACGCGATGGTCGAATGCTCCATGTTCAAAGCGGCGGCGGCGGTCATACAGCACTACTATGGCCAGGTGGAAACTGATAACGGGACATCCACAGTTCGAGACATGATGGAGTCCGACGACCAGGAATGGTTACTGAACACGAACCAAGGCTGGGCAATGTGGTCAGCAAGAAGTGCCCACTGGCGGTACCGATGCGAAGTCAAGGCAGGAGCGTCGCCGGTGTTCACGTCATACCTGACAACATGGCTAAGGGAGCTATGTGAGTGGGTGGGATTTTACACAGGGGAGCGCAGGGAACAATGGAGAGGCTTTCAAAAATCACTGGAACAACTTCGAGATACCAGAGTGCAGCCGCGACAAGGGGAAGTGCATGTACATGGGGGACTGAATGCATGGTGGCAAACGCACACGGAGTGCTTCACCCAAGAGAGATCAGCCAACAATCACAGTTGGCAAAGGGCAACGGAATCGCGCCCGAAGCGCCCGAGGCAGGCAGGCCCGGGAGTGCTACAAGGAGTGCAAGATCTGATTGCAGAACTAGTGGCGAAGGGCTACAGGATAGTGTACACGGACGGATCGTCGAAAAGACTGGGCCACAAGGACATGCGCAGGGCCGGGGGCTTTGGCGTGTTCGCGGCGGAAGATGATCAAGGACCAGAGGTACGCTTCTGCGGCTACGTACCAACACATCACAGGCAAACAAATAACGGAGCAGAGCTTTGGGCAGCCGTAGAAGCCTTACAGGGATTCTGGGTGCCAAAACTGGCAATCCTCATTGACTCGCAATACCTGCAGCTGGGAGCGACTGGCAGGGCCCAACACTGGAAGTCAAAGGGATGGACAACCACGTCTGGAAAGCTGCAGGTCCACGTCCCAGTCTGGGAAATGCTGCTCCGGGAAATGGCGACGCCGGGAAGAGAAGTCAGGTGGGAGCATGTCCCAGCACATGTCAACGTGCAGGGAAATGAGGTGGCAAATGGACTGGCAATGGAAGGCATGTGTTCAAGCCCACTGTGGTCTCAGCATGTTGCTCCAAATTCATCATCAGGGTCAGAGTCCACGGTAGGCTTGAGGGGAGGGTCAGGATCAGAGTCAGAGGGAACCAGGGCACTCTGGTCATCCTTGGGTATGGTACCCATGGACAGTGATGAACTGACAGGGGAAGCATCCGGGGAGCCAGCGCCACGTGAAATGGGACCATACTCCTCAAGCAGTACGGAAAGTGAGGAAATGAGGATAGAACACACACACCAGGGAGTACTGTTGAATGAACTGTCGGCAGCGGACACACTGTCCTTCAGCACTGATGTGAGTGACACCAGGCGGCAGCGCAAGAAGCGAAGGCTCAGGAAACGCAGGAACCCAGGACAGGGTCGATAATGACAGAGCCAGTAGCCCTTGCACAATGGCGCGGACATTTCACAGGTTCCAAGCACAACAATGCATGTCTGAAATCTGCGTTCTGACACAGAGTTTTTCATCACACGAGCTGCGTTTTGTCGCAGCGAGCAGCAGCACACAAAGGAGACATCCAAGCAGCTGAACGCCGCGTCCTGTCGCGGACAGGCACCCAGGCGTTATGCCGTCTGGTAGGACACAGCAGGAGAAGGGATCACATCAGCAGCGGTATGGCCCATATACACACATCCACCCAAGCCCAAAGAAGGTCAAGCCTCAGCAAGAACGCCAGCGTTTCAAAGTGCAAGCACTGAGCCAGCTGGACGCCATTGCGAATGAAGGACTGCAAGCAGTTGAAGCAGAGCTGACCACAATGGCCTGGGCCCGCAACCAGCAGATCTGGCTCCGACTGGACCAACCACATGACACCAGGATGCACTGTGAGATTGTGGACAACCATGGGGAACCATTGCTGATGAGCAATCAGGAGCTCTACTCGGTGATGGTCCAGATCAACTGGACCCTGAAGACCCAGGCTCTGGCGAACATGCAGGTCCAGTGGCGACCCAAAAGTGCAGGCAAGTGGCACCCGTTCCAGTGGGAGGCGATCCTCCACTGACCGACGGCAGAGGGACACAGAGCGGTGCCCTCCTCGGTAAGCAGAACTGGAGATTGCGTGCATGTGTGGCGGGCAGGCCGAGCGGACCTCTTGCGGCTGTTCCAAAGAACGCTCTTCAGGCAGGCGGACCCGGTGCCCGGGGACGCTGTGCGGTTCCTCTACACGCTGCTGAACACACCCCCATGCGAAAGAAGATACGCATGACAGGGGGTGACACACAGGAGAGAAGATTGGAGCGCATGGTGCAGATACCCAATCGTCGGGGCCCAGTGGATACACCACACCTCTTCTGTCCCGTAGAGGATGGTTCGAACCCCGGGGGGGATAGAGATGCACCGAACGACCCGAACCCCCCTTTATGGGTGAGAGGGAGAGAGAGAGAGAAAGAGAGAGAGAGAGGGTTGAGCACAGTGGGAAAGGATCACAGAGGAACAACAGGAGAGAGAGAGCAGGAGAGAGCAAGAGAGATTGGGAGGGAGAGAGTAGGAGAGAGACCCTCAGAGCAAGAGACGGGGGCTAACCGGCACAAAGGGAGGGTGGTGGGCTCGAGCTGACCAGGGTGTATGGGACTCCAAGACAGCACGGAACAGTCAAGTGGTGAAAAAACAGGGCGCTGTAGCGCCCCTGAGCCACAGGCTCGACACGTCGTCACGTGTTGAAAAGCCGAAGCATGACTAGGGCTGCGAGAGTGCGGCCCACGTGAGGCGGTTGGAAGCCAGTGGGCAAGGACAAGTGGACAGCATGCGCATAAATGATGCCACCCTGCCCACACCTGACGCCACACACGGTACAGCAATGATCTGTTGAGACACCTGACAGCAGGAACACAAGCTGAAATGTTGAGACGCCTTTGCGCCAACACAGGCGCCTTTGCGCCCCTGAGGCACGAGTACGACACGTCCTTACGTGCCAAGGAATGAGTGCAAGGCAGGGGCACGACCTGCAGGGCAAGGGTTAGAGTCTAACCGGCACTGTGGGTGGGTGGTGGGTGTGAGCTGACCTCACTGTTCAGAGGAGCAGAGCCAATGCACAGTCAGCAACCACCTGGTGTGGTACAGAACTGGTCTACGCTGCAGTGCAGCAAGCATGACATTGAACGATGTGGTTATGACCATGCGCCTGTGACACGGGGGCGTATGCGAACCCAGTTTCCGTTGCCTCATGGCCCTCCTCCCCTTCCAATGTTTGAGGCTAACAGCCAAAATTTTGCTTCGGCGTCAAGAGGATTTAACCTTAAAATTTTCGGCCCGCCTTTGGCGGGACCATAGGGGGACCCTGGGAGGAGGGTTGTCCCAGCCAAACCCCCTCCCCCCCCCCTTCAGACCAGTCAGTTGAAGCAGAACTGACCACAATGGCCTGGGCCCGCAACCAGCAGATCTGGCTCCGACTAGACCAACCACATGACACCAGGATGCGTTGTGAGATTGTGGACAACCATGGGGAACCACTGCAGATGAGCAATCAGGAGCTCTACTCGGTGATGGTCCAGATCAACTGGACCCTGAAGACCCAGGCTTTGGCGAACATGCAGGTCCAGTGGCGACCCAAAAGTGCAGGCAAGTGGCACCCGTTCCAGTGGGAGGCGATCCTCCACTGTCCGACAGCAGAAGGGCATAGAGCGGTGCCCTCCTCGGTAAGCAGAACTGGCGATTGCATGCATGTGTGGCTGACAGGCCGAGCGGACCTCTTGCGACTGTTCCAAAGAACGCTCTTCAGGCAGGCGGACCCGGTACCCGGGGACACTGTGCGGTTCCTTTACACACTGCTGAACACACCCCCATGCGAAAGAAGATATGCATGACAGAGGGTGACAACAAGGAGAAGAAGAGTGAAGCGCATGGTGCCATGGTGCCATGGTGCCATGGTGCAAATAACCCATCGTCGTGGCGTAGTGGATACACTGCACCTCTTCTGTCCCGTGGAGGATGGTTCGAACCCCGGGGGGGATAGAGATGCACCAAGCAACCCGAACCCCCTTTTTTTGGGCGCGGGAGAGAGGGAAAGAGACACAGAGTTAGAGAGAGAGAGGGTAGAGCACGGTGAGAAAGGAACAGAGAGGCGCAACAGTAGAGGATGAGCAGGGGAGAGCACGAGAGAATGGGAGGGAGAGAGTAGGAGAGAGACCCACAGAGCGAGAGACCGGGGCTAACCGGCGCAAAGGGAGGTGGTGGGTTCGAGCTGACCAGGGTTCGGGCTGAGCAGGGTGGGTTCGAGCAGAGCGAGGTGAAAGGGACGCCACGGAGACACGGAACAGTCAAGAAATGAAAAAGCAGGGCGCCGTAGCGCCCCTGAGCCACAGGCACAACATGTTGTCACGTGTTGCACAGCCAAAGCACGACTGGGGCGGCGAGAGTGCGGCCCATGTGAGGAAGACGAAAGCAAGTAGGCATGAATATGTGGGCGGCATGCGCATGCAGCGTGGGGAGCAGACGTGGTATGCGCCACACGCATAACAGCAATGATTTGTTGAGTTGCCTGACAGACGGAGCGCATGCTGAAATATTGAGACGCCTTTGCGCCAACCAAGGCGCCATTGCGCCCCTAAGGATGGAGTATGACACGACCTCACGACCTGCGGGGCCAGGGTTAGAGACTAACCGGCACTGTGGGTGGGTGGTGGGTGCGAGCTGACCTCGATGTCCAGAGGAACAGTGCCAATGCACAGCCAGCAGCCACCTGGTGTGGTACAGAACTGGTCTACGCTGCAGTGCAGCAAGCAATACACTGAACAATGTGGTTATGACCATGCGCCTGTGACACGGGGGCGTATGCGAGCCCAGTTTCCGTTGCCTCATGGCCCCCTTCAGACCCCCCACCCTCCAGCACTCCCCACCTTCGAATACATCCCTGCCCCACACCCTCTCTTTGGGGATGCCCTCACATGTAGTGCATGGTGTTTTGTAGCCCACAGCCTACAAAAATGTAGTGGTCAGCCATAACATGCGCCATGGAATCCCACTTAATATTTTGACCCAAACGAGTGGACACCCAAGTGGCCGAGGGTCTCGCAACGGGAGGGGGGGGGGGGGGGGGGGGCTGTGGACAGATGCGCGTGGACAGCAAGAACCGTCAAACAACCCTGGCAGCAACCAGCACAACCTCAATACGCCAACTACTGGGCGCCATTGGCGCGCAAACAGCACACCATGCCACATCCAGCACAGCCCCGGCGCACCAACCACTGGGCTCCGCGAACGCGGAAATGACAACAGCAAGAGCACCGGCCGCAGCGGCCGACAAAAAGCAGCGACCCGACGCAACATGCGAAGGGAAGAACGGGTGACTGTCCAGGGCCCCGTAAAGAAACAACAACCCGACGGAATGTCACACAGGGGATTAGTACATCCGAAAATCAAGTACCCCAAGAGTAATAGCAATTTTAGCGTTTGTACTCTATCTCTGCTGACATGGACTGCTATTCTTGGTGTGATTGCATGCGTCTTCTTTGGTGTTCTTTTTCTTTTTTTTGGCGATATTGCTGTTCTCATAAAGACGAAAACCAGCACTGTAGCTTTCCCCCATTCATTGCCCAACATATCCTACGGCAGCCATTGACCGCACACAAACCCCCAAACTTTCAAGCCAAAATCTGAGAGTGCTTGCCCTGCCCTACGAATCATCGGATATACGCTCTCCAAACCTGAATCTGACCAGCCATAGGAAGACTCGAGGTGCTGTGCATGGCATGAAAATGCCGGTCAAGACTGACAGCGTTGTTGGCTGGGTTATTGATGACGCGTTGGAAATTGTGTTGGCCAGTCAGCAGCTCTCCTCAACGCCGGAACAGAGCAAACAGATGGCTACCACTATGTCACCTCCAAAGCGTGGGTCTTGCGATGAAGCAGCCAAACCCATGGATCCAACAGAGGGTATAAAGGGCGGCAGTGTTTGGAGTGCAGTCATATTATATCAAACCATTTGTGGTTGCCAGCTCTCTCTTATCTGAAACCTGACGTCACGGCCCCTTCCGAGAACAACGCCGTTGTCAGAACAAACAGCAGGTGTTGTTTCCGTCAAACTTTGGGATTTTAGTGGGGTTCTCGCAGGAGGGTGGGGGGGAGCGTCAGTGTTTGGTATGCGGTGACTTCCTTTGGTGTGCACACAATGCACCAGTCTCCCGAGTAGGCGTATGTTCGAGCACACATAAATGCAGGCAACCGGTCATCCCGTTTGCCACCGGTTCCCCAACCATTGCTCATGTTCCGCATTACCGGCCTGCCTTTCATTGGTAGTGCATGCGCACTGGTCCTGTTTCGCACCCAGAGTGCAAGTATACCAACCACGCCATCATGCCCAAATTACCCTCTGACAGGGAATTCAGTTCTACAAATGATCCCACAAATGACTGTGGTACGGGATCTGAAACGTAGTGAGGATTAGCTGAGTCGGAAACCAGGTTATTCAGTGGGAGACTATCACGCCCGTAGCTCTGACCCTTGATTCCGGGTACCATATGGGGACCAGGATACGCTAGCTCGTCTTGGTCTGGAGCAAAACAAAAATCCCTCTGAATGGGAATATCCCGGCACCACAACTTCCTGTGCCATCGGTGAAATGTCGTCCTTTCATTCAACCTTGTTGAGAGTGGATTGTCCTGCGCAGCACAATGTCCCCTTTCAGCAATTGTCCAAACCTGTAACTTCGCCTCTTTCTTCGTGACGCGGGGCTGTGGCGTGGCATGCATAAAGTGGGTTGTGCCATAGGGTCGCATCCGGCTTGTGCAGTTGGCCATTTGTGGTATCTGAGTGAACAGTGCGCATCAAGTCCCAGATTGGTGGGTTGCAGCCACACCTTCCAGTCTGATCCACGTAAACCCAAGGCTACTCTTGTGTTGGTGGGGTTCACCCCCATGAGTGTGATTGCTTTGACAAGGATCAGTAGCTCATGTGGGTTGTTGAGGGTTCACTAAGGAGTTGAGAGTATTGCAGGAGGTTGTCAAGGGTTGCAGTGGGGATTTGAGGCCAGCAATGTCCCCGAATGAGTGGTACGTTCTGTTGCATTGTAACCTGCTTTGCGTAGTCTATTTTTTTGTCGAGCACGATGGATCGCCGGCTCTCTGCAAAGAAAATGTCAGTTGCATGGACAACTGCGACAATTGAACAGGTCCGAAATGAAAGGCGCGCCTCCACCATTGAGGAATCGAAGATTTGGAATCGAGCATACGAAAAGTTGCAAGACCGACTTGCAAATCCGGATGATGAAGCGGAAGTAATGCACTCCAAAGTAGCGGTTGCCGTGGCCGCTGCCCTATGTGGGACAGCCGGCGTCGGGGGTTCGCTCGGCTATATTTTCATATTGGGCACCTTCTTGGCAGCTATATTCTCTGCCATGTTCACGGCGTGTTGTATCTTTAGTATCGTCTACTTGTTGCTCACTCGGAAACTACCCTTGGCGCGCAGTGCTTTGGGGCATGGCTTAGTACTAACTGCCATTGGCATTCATTGGTCCTTTGGTGGAAGTGGTAGCAGCTCGATCGCAAGTTGGGCACTATTGGGGCCCTCACTTATGCGAATCACCGGGGCAAGTTTCCGGGAATGTGTGTGGCAACTTAGTATTCTTCTTGTCTTTTTGGTGGGATTTGGGTGTGCAGAGATGGTTGTTGGTGCCGAAAATCTTACCCCGCAAAGGACCAAAGTCAGTGACGTTTCGAATATCGTGCTCGGGTTACTGAACATCATTTGTCCTGGCATCGTTTCATGTTCAGCGGTATTCCTTGTGATGGGCAATCTGCAGGTGCAAAAGAACCTCTTAGCTGAAGTAACACAGCGACAATCAAAGCTGACAGAAAAGCTTGCGATCGAGCGCCGCTTGGCATATGAACTGGTTACGCATTCATTTCCAAGAGATATTGCTGTACGATTGTTTGAGTTCTTCCAGAGTGTTGCAGACGAGCCGACACGGTTGGATGAGTTTCAAATCGCTCCATCGAACTCCGTGGCGGCCGTGAATGCTCTTTTGAGTGCAGGAGAAGACTCAGAATCCCCGCCAATGACGCCGAGGAGTGGTGGTTGGTCAACAGGGGTTTTTGGAGATTATTTTTCGACTTTTGCGGGACAGCATCACCCTTTTGCTGTGATTTTATTTGGGGACATTGTGGGGTTTACTAGCCTGGCCTCTACGATCTCTCCAACCAAACTTGTGCACTTTCTTGACGTCTTGTTTGGCCATTTTGATGAGTTGTGCTTGGACCATGATGCCGAGAAGATTAAGACCATTGGGGATTGCTACATGTGTGTGGCATGGCCAGGGGATTTGGTATCACGGAAGAATGCTGCCGAGAGTTGCCTTTGCATTGCTGAGGGGATGCACAACATCATCCGAGACGTGTCCTGTGAGTCCCACACTCTGTCAATGCGCATTGGAGTTCACTGTGGGGATGTAGTATCTGGCATCATCGGCAAGACGAAGTTCGCCTATGACATTTGGGGGGACGCAGTGAATGTGGCCTCCCGCATGGAGAGCACCGGAGTGCCCGGGGCAACACATGTCAGCGCGGAAATCTACAGTTTGCTCAAAGATAACATCCAGTTCACGCCTCGAGGCCTCACTGACGTGAAAGGCAAGGGAAAGCTCATGACCTACCTCAATCAACCAACGCAATCTTCAGGACCCAGCAAAGCGTCGGCTGATATTGGCGAGAATGCTCTGCAGCACAAGCTGCCGGCGGGTGTTGCCCAAGTATATAACAAGTTGCAGCGCAACTCTACCTTCACTGCGCTGAATGAGGGTGGGACGCTGCAGGGGCACCGGAGACGTGCGATGGGCCCGATGGCTCTGGCCTCCCAGTTCACGGTTGGCAGCAGTGCGAGAAACGCTGCATTTGCGGGCCGTAGGCTGAGAGCGTCCAGCAGTTGTGCTACCCTCACACTCACACCCGTCACTCCCCAGTCCCCTCCGAGTTCCCGCGGTAGCCCGTCAAGAATCCTGGTGCCGTCACAGTGTCAACCGTCACAAGAACTGGAACCAGACTCCGCATGGGCCGTGGGTGATTGCTCATCGGCGGCCCAGCACCCGCGGCCGAGTTCCATAGAGCATTTGGGAATTTAACGCATCTTTGCTGGGCCAAGGGATGGAATCAGGGATGGATCTAATTTGTGCGCCACTCAGGGGGTGGGGGTGGGGGGGGGAAGGGGGGGGGGGGGGGTAGTGAATTGTGACATGTCACAAAAATTACAATAGGCCATAGTGGGAAAACAGCTTTTCTGAAAATATTGTGACACCCAAAAGCCTCTGTGGTACTTTCCGAGGGCAGTGGTACTTTCTGAGGGCATGCGGGACGGTTGTTGGATTGCTCATCTTTGTGTTCCTGGGCTTCCTGTGTTTTTGTGACAATTCTGTTTTTGCGACAATCTGCTTGCATGAGCGACATGGAGATGAGACACGGTGTCAACTGACACTGTGTTCTCTGTAGGCTCTCAGTATTGACGACATTCACAGCAGCTCATTCGTCTGCCGCATATATTGGTTGGCGCCGGCGCTAGGCCACTTCTACTAGCCAGGTGGAGAATGCACTGGTGGGTCCGATAATGGTTATTTGACCACATCGGTAGCGTAGTATACTGGAAGTGCACGGGTGCTTCGTCCCGGAGGGCGTAGGTTCTATGCCCGTTGCCCGGCCTGTAGACGACGGCGCCGGCAGCTCTCTTTCCTCTTATCTATTTTTCCTGCTGCACAGGATTGTCTCGTTTGTTCGTTGCGGCGTTTCCGCGATCAAACATGTTAGCACTAGTTCTGCACGGGGAATTGCACCTGCAACTGCACAGGCACGGCTTGGGGCTCTTCAGAGGCTACTGTGTGTTTGTTGGTTGCATTGTTTCTGCTCTGCCCCTGGTTCGACCAATTTGGGGCAGCAGCCTCACTGACCCACTGAATCCGGCATGAACAGCCATATGAAGTACATATGTCCATATGCAGGAGGGGTGGAGTATTGTTCCTACGGTTAGGAAGCTGTGAATCATTGTGCTAGGGGCTACTGCAAGGCCCACACATGAACTCCGAACTCATGGTTATTGCAGTGATGTAGGAGTGTAGGAATGTTGAACCTCGCAGTTTGAGCATGATTCGAATGGAAGCCTTGGTATATATCTATATACTTCCGACAGCCTTTGTCATAGTTCTGTCATGGATCGAAAGAAGGTGGGTTGTCAGTATGATCGGCCATGCGTTTCGGCCGCGGCATGCTGACAAAAAAGGAGCCGTGCAGCCCGTCGCGCTGCAGCAGTTGCTCTGGCTGTGGGTGCTGTGGGTGCTGCTGCCCTCGTTTTGGCTGCAGCTGCTCTGGCCACCGGGTCAGGACCACAGACACCTGTCAAGCGGCCTGCACCACCGACACAAATGGAAAAGGACGGGCCAGGGAACGCATTCTGCCTGAAACTGTAGAGTATGTTGACAACCCGGGAGAGGTCTCAGATTCATGCAGCTCTTTGTCCTCTTTCGGAAGTATCTCCACGGATGCCTCTAGCTCAAGCGGCATCACTGTCAGTGACGAGGAAAGTGGTACTGACAGTGACAGTGACAGTGAATAAGAACCCTGGTGCACCAACAAAAAACACAAAAAACTGTTTCTTGAAATATGCAAGGGTTTGCATTGAATGCTTCACATGAAGGGGCGTGCTGCCTGCCTCCTGGTACCCTGCGTACCTCATTCTGTGACCGTGTTTTTTTGTGGCGCATATCGTGACTCCTCGTCACAACAGGGGGGTTGGGAGGGGGGGTAGGGAGGGACACCCACCCTCCTAGTTAGATCCATCCCTGGATGGAATGCCGTCAGTGGGTTGCACCGTGTGTTGATCTGCGAACAAGCGTCCGTGGGGTGCAGTCGTGTCCATGGAGCTTCCAATTGCTGGTGTTGCTGGTGCCCACCGTAGCCCACAGTCTCTGTGTCTCCCTAGTAAACCAGAAGGGCTTCCGCTGTTTTTTGGAGGAGTGATTGCACGTAGGCGGTTTCCTCTGCATGCCCCCCCCCCCACCCCCCGAAAAGAAAAGCGACCCAAAGCACACATTGGGCACATACTGTGAGGGGTGGGTCTGCAGCCCCCTCAAGACCTCGTGCACGCGCGCTCACGCACACACGCGCACTCTGGCCTGAGGGTGGCGTACACGGAGGGCGCCAGTGCAGACACCACAAGTACCATTCTCTGAAGCACAGGGGCCCGCCTCTCTGGGCCAGCTGCAGACCCATACAGGCCTTCCTCCATAATATGGCGCCACCCCCCACACACGCGCACGCATACACATACGGAAACCTGACCCGACTGAAGGCCCAAGGACTCCGTGTTGTTTCCTAAACTGTTTGTGACGCAATAGTGGCTTTCAGGGGGCCTTTTTGAGCAGTATACCCCTGGTACAGGCCATTGGGGGTTCAACTCCTGCGGGGGTTGGAGGGGTCGGGCGGGTCTGGAGTGGGGGCTGTGTGTGCGTGACGGAGTCCGGAGGTTTGCCTGGGCCACCGCCTCGGGATGGGGCAGGACTTTTCCGGATTTGGGTCCAGGTTTCCTCCCCTGTGGACAGATGTCCGAGACACCCGCACCTGGACAGCTGTAGTCGTTTGTCACATGGATGACGTGTTGCTGTTGGAATTTGTTTTGGAATTTTATGGTCATCCATGATGGTCACCCGTGGGCCCGCCCGCACGTGCACGGGCCGGCCCTCCCCCCCGTTGATGAGCGGTGGCCTGCCCTGGTTCCTCTTTTTATGCGATCGTTTCCCAAGCCTCCTGAAGGGGCTGAAGCACAAATTACACGTGGAGCACTTCCGGCCCACCCCTTTTCACAAATCACACCTGATCGATCGAAGCAAAACAAGTTGTGCTGCTCCGTGTGCCAATGGTATGTAAGGGTTCCGGTCGGTTTCCGGCTTTGTTTTGCACAGCTGCACCCCCCGTTTGGTGTGCCATGGATGTCTCTTTATCGCGCTGGTGTAGCCATCGCGTCGGTGTTTGCTTAACCAGGTCCTCATGGGGCAAGGCGCAGGACTCGTTCCTCCCGCCACCCCGCCGCAGCCGTCTTGGTGAGGGTAGGTCATACCTAACCCACACCCAAAGCCGGCTCTGTCACTGACCCATGACCCGCTTTGTGTACTCTCGATGGACACCTGGTGGAACTTCGGTCAGGTCCTCATAGAACGACACCCTTTATTCCAGTTGTCGTGTTGGAAGCCGGATTCCCGATTTTTGTGGGACTGTGTCCATTGCTTTTATCAGAACACAAAAGTTTTTCTGTGTACACAATCCCCGTGGTTGGGGGCCGTCGAAAGCCCATGCACATTGCTGCTCTCTTGATGGCAACCTGAGAAGCCCAGACATAATGTTGCCCCGTGGGCCACGCACCGCTGCCTTGGGCTGCCCCCGGCGACGCCACGTCGTGCCGTGGGGCCTGCATGGCAATCCTCTGCACACCGGCCGCGGCAGGCAGTCCTTGACAGAGTGGTCGCAGCGGCGGCGCTTATTCGGCTGTGACAGCTGCAGCGCAGGGGCGAAACCCCTGCCCCCCATTCGCCAAGAGTGACAATCGCATCCAATCCCTCGACTTATGTACATTCATAACGCTCAAAGTGAAACGGGGGACTCAGATATGCCCCCAAGATGTGGAGGACCAGTTCCGAGCTGCCATTGCCACCGTACCCCCCCCCCCCCTTGCGCAAGCACTGCCTTGTCCAAGCACATGAGCCCGTGTTACCGTCGTTTTGGTGGAATTTTCTGACCACGGTTTTTATGGTCAGAAATGTAACATTATGCGATTGTGCTTCGCTTGTAGAGGGAAAGGTGGGCTTGATCATGCTTGTGGTAGTTCCTCCTGCTCATACCAACATTCTGCTTGCAATTGCAACCCAATGATGCCCCTGTTGATGTGATTTTCAGCCATGGCTCATGTTGCTACACCTGGCATGGCTGTTACGTACATCCGGTCCACCGGTGAACATGTCTGCGCAACAATCATTGGTCCTTCTACTCGTGGGGATGATTTCTTTCATGTGAAGTACATGCGGAATGGGCATGAGCTTGAGCATCATGCACCTATGGACCGTGTCCTTTTCCCAATCCGCAGCCCTTCCCCGGAGCCTCCTTCAGAGCCCTCTCCAAAACGAGGGCGGTCAACAACCCGCAGCGAATCACCCCCCGTACGTACTAGCCTAGCCCCGGCTGCCCCTTTGCCTTTTGGCTGGGAGCTTCGTACCACGGCTGGTGGCGTGCCGTACTACGTTGACCACAATCGGGAACTCACAACTTGGGAGCGCCCTGAGTTGCCCGCATACTCGACCATCACCCCAAAACCGCCCAAGGTCCGCCTACACAAGGACAAACGGCCTGTGAAGGCAGGGCAAAATTTGACCTTGGATAAATTTTTCAAGCCCACCGCTTCAAGTTCTTGCACCACTTCCACCACGTCCGCCGTCGCCACAAGTAGTGCAAGCAGCAATAGTGCAGCTGCAGCTCATTTGGATTGCACACCTGTGGGGAGTAAGCGACGCCGTTCTGCCACGGAAGTCCTTGCACGCCCTTTGCGCGTGCACAAATCCGCACGCGACAAAATGCGCGTGATCGAGTACGCCGACGAGTACGGCCCCGCCAAAGCGGCAGAGCACTTCGTTATGAAATCGCACTGTAGTGCCCTGTTGCGACAGTTGTGCTTAGGGTGAGGTATGGGCAGGTTTCCGGTGACATACGTTCTTTTGATACCGCGCGCCGCGCGCAAGCACGGCCTTGTCTAAGCACATGAGCCCGTGTTACCGTCGTTTTCCTGACTTTCAGCGTGCTTGCGGAAGGGGGGGGGGGGTACATAGCCTGAAAAAGCGCTCCCCACCCGGTGACTCTGCACACTCCAACCCAAAACGGATCTGCATGCCCCGCACTCCCCCACAACCCCCAGAGCCAGAGTCGTAGTGACAGTGTGGTCCAGTTCCTGAAGGCAGTGATCTACCCCTCTACAGACTTGACATCTGAACTTCCATCCCTATACTCGGCAGTGGTGTCGGGTGCGTGCCAGTTACTATTTTTTTCACCAACCCATGGCAGGTTGGCCCTCATGTGGCGTCCTGCCCGTTTCTATTTTTTCCCCCACAGGTGTGGAATGCCACTCCTCAGCGCGCCGTAACCCTGCTTGTGTTTTTCCTGCCTTCTTAGTCCTCTCTTGTGTGTGGCCAACCACTCCACAGCAGTACTCGCTGCCCCAAGCAATTAGTGACCAGTTGTGCCTGAATTTCCTCCCCCCTACCTCTCTGATAGCGTATAAACGCAACGCACTGATTCATCTCGGCCTTCAACCTTCACACCGCTGTTTTCTTCAGCCTACAGTCATTGTGCCTCATGCACACTGGGAAGCCTACGGGCGTGGCATTCTCCCACTGCATAACCTGGTTTCAGACTCAGCTAATCCTCACTACATGTCAGATCCGCTACCACAGTCATTTGTGGGATCATCGTAGCACTGGACAGCTCTGAACCTTGATCCCGAGGGGTTATCTCGAGTACTGTGAAGTGAGCAGGCTACGCCAGCTCATCTTGGTCTGAGCCAAAACAAAAAGCAAATTTACTCGGAAGGTCGGAAATTGAGCTTCTCCTGTGCGTTCGCTGGCTGGCCAAACCCTCAACCATGAGTGCAGCCAAACCTGCCGCCCCCGCCCCCCCCCCCAGGAGACTGTCACCTCACTGTTTTGCTGGGCAATATCTTTTGCGGTGGTCTGCGTTGCCCATCTGTCGCACACACGTCCTTGCATTGCTTTCCCATCACTTCAAATCAGTCACCTGTGTGTGGCCTGTGATATTCTCTCTTCAAGGGCGGTGTACGGGGTGTCTTGTTGCTCTTTCAGACCCAAGATGTTTTCTCCAGGTGACCGTGTGTGGTACCACTCATGCACATTTGGTGCTCATGTGCTGGCCACCATTGTGGGGCTTTCTCCATATGGGCCGCAAGTTTGCCACATTCGGTACATACGCCCCAGGTGAATCGAATCAGCAGGTTGCATTTCATAGGGGGAGCCTTAAGCGCAGTGCGCGCGCAGTGCAACTATTTGGGCATCTGGCCGTACTAGAGACCCATACTTTGAGATACTAGGGGCCCCGAGGGGCATCATGGTGACCCCTAGCGGAGGTTATGCAAGGCGTAGCACGTTTGGGTCAAGGCATGGCAAGGCATAGCATGGTTGTGTCAAGGCATGGCAAGGCGCAATGCTCATGTGCACACATTGATCTATCGTGCTTGCACATATGCCACAGGACTTCATATCCCCCTCCTCCTTTCTTAGACACACTTTCTTCATGGATTTGAGTCTTGGCGATCGGGTGTTCTACACCCGCTCCAACGGCGTGCGAGTTCCTGCCACGGTGGTTGGGATGGCGGGAGATGGGCTCATCCACTTGAAGTACTACCAAGATGCACTACGGGTGGTGAATCGCCAATGCAAGATGGAGTCCATGTGTACTTAGTTGACAATGGAACAGAAAAACAGTTGTGTGTTCTTGAGGGTGGCGACCAATGTGCTGTTTATGGCTTTTCCAGTTGTGCATGATGTGTGTTATGTGAAGGGAAGGTAGTTTGCAACTTTCTTGAGCTTGGGCAGTTTGGGTCACCTAATTCTAAGGGCGTTTCCAAGGGGTTTGCTTGGGGGCTCTTCGGGGGGAACATAGTCTAAAAGTAGCGCGCAGTGCGCGTGCAGTGCGCGCGCAGTGCAAAGATTCCCCCATACACTATCAGAGTGGGAGGGGGATGACGTTCAGGGATGATTGGTCATTCAGGCACAATTGTTCCCTATTCGCCTGGGGTAGAGCGCACTGTTGTGGAGTGGTCGCTGACACACAGGAGAGGACAAAGATGGAGGGAGAACACAAGCAGGGTTACGGCGCGCTGGGGAGTGGCATTCCACACCTGTGGGGGAAAAAATAGAAAAGGGGGAGGATAGGTTGGGTCTGTTTGCGCATGGCCCAAATACAAATTTCAAACCTTTCGCAGGCATATGGCGCGCTGGTCCCAGCGGCAACCTGATCTGGGGACCCCCTTTGAGAGGCATTTCCGCATACTGAATGAGGTGGCCCGCTTCGTTGAGTCCACCCCACCTCCCACTCAGACCCCTGACCACATTGAGAATGCGTTACGTGATGCTGTCACCCGACATCCCACCTCTGCCCAGGCACTCTCTGATTGGGGTGCCTACATGGGGAAAAAGCAGACAGCAGCAGCACATAAAGCACTACGGCGCTTCAGAAAATCTGCTGTTTTTCCCACCAAGACCTTTTACAGCGAAACAAAATTATGGGGCTTCACCCCTTTCCGCTCTGCACATCCTCAACGGGGCATGCATTCTGATTTTGTCTCCTTTGTTGGCATTGGGGTTTGGTTAGAAACATCTGGCGTGGCGGCCCCAGTGAGTTGCACCAGTCAGTCCGCATTTTGTTGCATTTCACACAGTTTTGCATCCAGAGGCAAGTCCGTCCACCCCCCTACGGACCATGGGAGCATGTCCTGCCTCAGGTTTGGACTGACCAAAGCAACTTGGCCGCCACGCAAGATGAGGCAGAGGATGAGGCGGAAGTGTGTGTGTTGTGTTGCCAACGGCGCTCCACCGTCGCAGTTTGTGATGAGTGTAAGGAGCACTATTGTAATGAATGTATTGACACCCACACTTGTGGGACCAATGTTGTTTGCTAATTACACTACAAATGACAGTTGGAGTGGTTGAATTCACAGATCCTGCTTTATTTTGCAACGTGCTTTGTAGGGAAGGTGTGCAGTGCAATGTGGTCTACTTGGGGGGCTTCTCCATGGGAGGGTAAATCTGGGGCTGAAGTCGGGATAGTAAATAGAAAAGTAGCGCGCCGGGCAAACATTCCCCCCTGGTCTGAATTGCTGCAGCGGAAAAAGTCCTATGTATGCCTTTTGGACATCGCAAAGGCATTCCCTAGTACCCCCCACCCAAGTATCCTGGAGGCTCTTCGCATCATTGGTACCCCCCCCAACCTACTCAACATGATCTCTTCCATCTATCACTCTTCCAGTAATCAGTACCACGATTTTCAGTACCCGCTACGGCGGGGAATCAAGGAGGGCTGCCCCCTCTCCCCTTCCCTGTTCATCCTGGTTTATGAGGCATTCCATGCCACCCTGACCCGGGAGTTCCCCACTGCCCGCTTCTTTGTGTATGTTGATGATATCGCAGTGGTCACGTCAAATAAAGCCACCCTGCGCATGCGCAGGGTATTACACCGCACCCATGAATTTTCCATGTCCTTGGACTTCAGAATTAACCACTCCAAAACCGAAATCTACCGCTGGGCCCCCCACCATAAATGCGCGTCCATCACATGGCAGGGAAATAGAATTAAAATCCTGGCGCCTGTTTTTAAATATTTGGGGCACCACTTAGCTCACCCCAATTTCCTGGGTCGAGCCCAAACGGAACTGATGTCCCAAGTCACATCGGACCTGTCTCGTTACCAACACCTCCCACTGGATGCCTTTGAGCGCGCCCAGTTACTCTCTTTGGTCCTTTTCCCCAAATGGTGCTACACGTCACTTTTCATCCCCCATGACCGCATGTTCTATGACATCGACCAAAAGGCACGCATTTTCGTCACTGCTGCCAAAGGCATCGAGCCGCGGCATAATGTCACCCACATCACGAAGGCGGACTGGGGCTGCACAAAATCTATTGGACCTATCGCTCACGATACATCTCCCTGCTTCAGTGTGCGCTCCGCTCACCCCACTCTCCCCTCCGCAAGCTGGCTTCCTTCCCAGTGTCCCAATCTATGGCACCCATCAGGGATTATGTCACGCTGCTGAAGCAGCTTGGAGCAAGCACACCCGTCACACTGCAGCAGAGGGTGGTTCCCCGAGGGGGACCAGAGCTGCTTGATGAAGAATCCTCTGATGACGGGCGACTCCTGCAAACCCAAGCCCCCAATGTAGCCTTATTTCATTACTCACTCAGGTACACGGCCTACAGAGCACGGTCACTCATACAGGATGAAGGTACCATCCCGCCTGGATTCTCCCCTATTACTGTCGCTGGTCATCAATGCTACACCAATGGAAAGCCAAAAGAGGGGACGGCCTGGTACAGTGATGGTAGCAAGCTGGAGGTTCCCTCATTAGAAGGACAGGCAGATAGAGCTGGTGTCGCGCTGTCCTGCCAACCACTTATTATCATCGCCCGTGTAACTGGGCCACAGACCTCATATAGAGGTGAGCTGCAGGGTGCAGCGCTCGTCACGGCATGTGCCCTCGCAGAGCCTGGTGACACACTGACCATGGACAACCAGGCAGTTGTACGCTGGGCACCCAGACCTCCTCACTGGGAGTGTGCTGATATGGACCTACGGCAGCAGGTCGCCGAGCATCTGGCTGCCCGGCCAATACCCTTTTCCTGGGTCCCCAGCCACCGCAGCCTGTCTGACGCCACAAGTCCAGACGACCGCGAGACAATACTGCGCAATGATGAGGTTGACAGGTGGGCAAAGACAGCGACTGCCCTCCCCCTACCTCCATGTGAGCCTACGGAACCGTCCGCAATTGTCATTTGCGGTGGTATCCCGCCCACCCCAGCAAAGAAATGGGTACTCCAACGCCGCCGAACGTTTGGTTTTCCTGGTGTTCATTGGGTCTCCTGGCTGCCCCTGAAGGGCACCAAGCGTATGCTGTGGCTCCGCTGGCCCTGATGGCAGGTACCCCACAAATACACGCAGAGGACACCCCCCCTCCCAAGCGAGGCTGCAGGAGGAACACCCCTGCACGGAATGCCACACCATTGCAAGACATCGAGATCTGTACCCCGCCCTCCCTCAGACCCCCGCCATCCACAGGAAGGAAGACCCCCACCTCACAGTGGAGGTCCAGGGCCGTATCACGGTCCCCGTTTGCGGAAATTTACACCCCCCCCTCCTGCCGACCACCCCCCTCGGTCAACAGCGGCACCCCACCCACACAGTGGCGGTCCCAAGCAATCCCACGGCCCACGACCCCAAACCGGTCGCCACAGAGGATACTATTCCTCACCCCAGCCTCCTCCGATGGGGAGGCCACGGTCACCGTCACTTCCGACCACCCTACACCGGAGCGTGAGCTTTTCCCTGTTTGAACACACCAACACACACACCAACCACCTCCTCCTCTTGTATGTCCTGCACTAACTTTGCATGTTCCCTGAACCCACTAGGCCTTTAGGCTCAAGATCCAAACACAACGCAGGGGACGGAATGGCCGAGTGGGGCCAGCAGCAGCAAATGCCCTCCCACTGTTGACCCCTGACCTGCATAAACGCCACGGACCCGGTAGAGGAACGGCCCATACGCCGATCGACCAGGCATACGGCGTGAGCCTGGCCGAATGTTTGCAGACCCACAGCACCACATGCGACAGCAAACCCGATCTGTGGAAGAGGGAGGAAGGGACCTTGCACCCAGACCCCAGCCGAAGAACAATCGACAGAGAACTCAATGAACACGAGATGGCACTCTGAACTGAGAGCAATGAAGACCGTGGTGGCAGGCGCGGTTGGAGCTAATTGCGGAGAAGCAAACCTGACCCATTGTGGCCCCTGGGAAAAGACAACCAGCCTATGCCCCTTGTGTAACACGTGCCATGGCAGTACAGCCCAACTGCGGCTCATCCAATGTCCCACCTGGAAACTAGCCTTTGGAAAGCCTCGCTCAGTAACTTCGGGGACTGGACTGAATATGCCACCTCCTGGTATGATCAGGCAACGCACAACGACCCTGTGCATATCTCTCGCTTGCGGATCCCCCAATCTTTTGTAGACGGCCTGCCTCGAACACTGCGGCCTGCTCTGCGTGAGCGTGTTGCGTATCATCAGTACCACTTGCTTCTGTCAGTAACGTCCCTACGTGGTGAATTACCCATGCCGCCCCGATGCACTGATTCTTCTGTCCCTACTGCGTCCATTTCTGCCTGGTTTGGTTCACTACACCGTAGGAAACCCAACCAAACCCGACAACAAAAAACCTGTGGGAACAGGTACACTTCTGTCCTGCGACAAGTGGCTCCGACCCAGACACACCCCAAAACCGGCGCCCACCCTTCTGGTTACGCGCCGGGTAAAAAAGCTGCTGACCCAAACCCCTACCTCCCGGAATCGGTCCAAGGCCGTCCGCTACCTCACCCAGCACCCTGGTACAACGTACACGGCAGATCTTACAACTTTTGCATCCTTGCACTATGTGCATTCCCAGGTGTGTTTCACCCCGACCTGGTCCCTCACCCACCATGCACACACACGTTGCCGCTCAGCTACTACGGGAAAACTGGTCCGCTGCGGAGGACCTGTTCCGAGCTGCCACCGTACATCACCTCAAAAAGCGCTCCCAGCCCTATGCAAACTGCAAACCCCAACCTAAAAATGAACTACACGCCCCGAACTGCCCCTCAACCCTCCGAGTCCGAGTCGGTGTGGCCCAATCCCTGAAGACAGGAACCCACCCCTCTACAGACTTGACACCTGACAGTGGATCCTTACACTTGGCGGTGGTGTCGGCTGCGCGCCGGTTACTATTTTTTCTCCAACCCATGGCAGGTTGGCCCTCCTGTGGCGTCCTCCCCTTGTCTGTTTTTTCCCCCACAGGCGTGGAATGCTACTCCCCAGCGCGCCGTAACCCTGCCTGTGTTCTACCTCCCATCTTAGTCCTCTCTTGTGTGTGGCCAACCACTCCACAGCAGCGCGCTCTACCCCAAGCGAATAGTGACCCATTGTGCCTGATTGACCAATCGTGCCTGAATGTCATCCCCCTCCCACTCTGATAGTGTATGACATGCAACCTGCTGATTCATCTCGGCCTTCAATCTTCACACCGGTGTCTTCTTCAGCCTACAGTCATTGTGCCTCACACACACTGGGAAGCCTACAGGCGTGGCAGTCTCCCACTGCATAACCTGGTTTCAGACCCAGCTAATCCTCACTACGTGTCAGATCCGCTACCACAGTCATTTGTGGGATCATCGTAGCACTGGACAGCTCTGAACCTTGATCCCGTGAAGTGAGCAGGCTACGCCAGCTCATCTTGGTCTGAGCCAAAAAAAAAAGATAGGATTGGGGAATCATACACATTAACAAGGGGGGTATGGCCTTGCACCTGAAATTGATGTTGATGGATGCCCATGGGGTCCTTTACGATGGTGCTGAGCCGACTTTCTGGAGTTCTGAATTCCTCCCCTGGGTGCTTGCTTAAACAGAAAACCCAGGGGAGTGAAAAGCTGGTAGCCGTAAGGGCCACCCCACTTCCATGCACTTCCTGCACTTCCTTGGGCCTGTGGTCTGGACTGCTGCAATGGGAAAAATTGTATGTGTGCCTTCTTGACAGTGTAGAAGCATTTCCCAGTATGCTCCACCCATGTATACTGGAAGCTCTGCATTCGATGTGTACACCCACGAATTCTCCTCCTAATGATTGCATCCAACTTTTGTTCCTCCTGCAACCAGTGTCGTGATTTTCAGTAATCTGTCTGCCCCCCTGTACAAGCACTGAAAATCAGGAAAATGACGGTCTGACAGGGTCCCTGTGCTTAGACGAGGCGTGCTTGTGCGTTGGAGCTGTAGAGGTACCGCCCCCCCACACACAAGCACCGGGTTGTCTAAGCACAGCGACCCTTTCGGACCATCGTTTTTCTGGCTTTCTCTGACCACGGTTTTTGGTCAGAAATGTAATGTGATGTGGTTTTGTTCCGACTGGAGAGGGAAATAGGGTTGGAATGAATGATTAAGACCTGTGACCTGTCTCCCCATGTAGTGGTTGCCCAGCTGCTTGCTTTGTTGAATGTGATCACCCTGATCGTGTCTGCACATCGGCAAAGCATACTGCAACTAAGGTGACATTGCAGCCAAAGCCCCGCACCCCAGGTCCCAGGTTCAGTATGTTTTGGAATGTAGGCTAGAGGTCTTGGCCGACAAAATACGGCTAAGCAGGGAACCAGTCAGAGAAGGTTGGCAAGCCTGTACATACATCTAGCCCGTGGATGGACAATGTGTGAATGGAAGTGCCGAACATTGCTGCATATGCATACCAGGACGTGCATGTGCGGAGCGCTTTGATGACCTGTTGCGGCCTGGTAATAGCTCTCCCCACACTGCCCTCCCCACCCACGCCCGGACCAGCAGGTCTGGCCGATTGAGTGCCAGCCAAAGAGCAAAGGCCTGCAGGAACAGGTAAAGGTGACCACAGTACCCCCCCCCCTTGTGTAAGCTACGCCCTTGTCCAAGCTACAGTAGGCGTAGAGACCGTAATAATTGTGTGCGTAATTTTAATTACGTACAAGATGTAGTGCGGCCACATAAGACATGGGTCTGTCGTCACGTTTGCCAATTGCATGGAGCCATGGACACATTTGTGAGTCTTTGCCCACTTCAACCCACATGGCTCCAAATTTGGGAATATTTGTGCTTTATATTCCCCTTTTTTGCATCAGCTCACCATGCAATCTTCTCTTTTTGAACCTGGGCGTCTAGTTATTTTCACGTGTTCCACCGGTGACCGTGTGGATGCTACAATGAAGGGACCATCGGAGAAGGGGGACCAATTTGCGGTGTTGGAGTACATGAAGGATGGGCAGATGGTCACACACCCTTCTACCCCCCTCCCAAGAATCGAGTTCAGGCATCTGCACCGGTGAGCATGTGCAATTGTTCTGTATGGTGTATGATCGCAAGAAGGGTTTCCAAGCCGAACATTTGTAGGCTTCGCATCCTTCATTGCTTGTGCCAACATGGGTGTGAACCTAGAATTTTCATGTTCCCAAGGCTTTCTTGTGTTTGCATGCACTTGGAAATGTGGGTGGAGGTCAAGGTGCACTCATACCATGCGCATGCGCACGTGTGTGCCAATAGTTGTATGTGTTGCGCGCAAGCTACGCCCTTGTCCAAGCTACAGTGGACGTAGGGACCGTAATAATTCCGTACATTGGCGTAGCTTATAAAAAGCGGGGGGTAGTTGTATATAAGCCAAAGGTTTTGGCTGACAAAACACGGCCAAGCTACGAACACTGAGCCAATCTTTGTCCATAGCTTTGATTGGAACTGCCGTACATTGCTGCATATGCATGCCACGACGTGCATGTGTGGAGCGTTTTTTGACTTGCATGCGGCCTTGTAATAACCACGCCCTTGTCCACGCTACAATAGGCGTAGGGACCGTATTAATTTTGTACCTAATTTTAATTCGGTACCAAATGTATTGCAGCCACATAAGACATGGGTTCGGGTCGGACCGTCATTTTTCCGGGTTTTTCTGAAAACAGTTTTCATGGTCAGAAACTTAGTGGGTTGTGATTGTGTGCCGATTGTAGATGGAAAGGGGGGTTGTGTCATGTTTGTGATGAGCCTTGGTGCCTGTGCACTGCAGGCACCCAGTGAACATACAGAACCTGCAAGCGTACTATGAAAGCAGATGGGTGAGCAAGTTGTCGGCTCAAACCCTGTCCCCGGCGACGTACCAGCGGTGAGCGGAGGAGGTGCGAGAACGCAGGGAGCACAAGGACTCCAGTCCTAGCATTAGAGAGAGGATCCCAAAGCTCAAGGTTCAAGCATCAGTGCTAAATCCCCCGCCTGATTGAAATCACGCAGAAAAATTAAAATCACGCATGCTTGATTTTATTGAAAACGATAGACATAAAATCACGCACCATTTTTTGCGGGTCAAATGCTACAAACTGCAACCAATCCCCGAGGACCAGAGCAAAAGAAATACAGAGGGACATTGCATTGTGTGTTCACAAGTCTTTACCTCCTGCCAAGGAAACTTGCGATGGACATTTGCTTGGGAAAGGGCTTTGGGACGGCTTTGGGTTTGGGTTCGGGTGCTGGTAGTGGGGCTGCAAGTGGAGCAAACTGAAATGGAATACGAAGTTTCACCTTAGTTGGATCCATGTACCCTAGGTCTTGAAAGGTTTGAGGAACAATCAGGCCCTTCAAGGCTGCCATGTACCCTCTATATGACAAATCAATGTATGCATTTCTGCATGCAGATGCACTGACCTTTCTACCACCCTCAACCATTTGCATGTACAGAGCATGATGTTCTTCCCTATACAGGGCCACCAGTGCCACATCAATGGCTTGGATAAATCCTCAACAGCTTCAGGAACTTCAGCAATTTGTTCAAGAACTGGTTCAACAACGGGTTCGGGAACTTGTTCAGGAACTGGTTCAGCAACAGGTTCAGGAACTTGTTCAGGAACTGATTCAACAACAGGTTCAGGCACTTCTTCAGGAACTTGAACAGCAGCTGCTTCAGCAACTTGTTGAGGAACTGGTACAGCAACTGTTTCAGGAACTGGCTCTACAAGTTGTTCGGCAACCGGGTCTGCAACAGTTCCAAGTTCATCTGAGTCGCCGTCCGTTGAACTTGCAGTAACACAATCAGAATCTGTTTCAGCGGCCCAACAATCATCAACCTCCCACTCATCATTGTCACGTGCATCAGCAAGAAAAGAATGGAAAGCAAAATCCATGGTGTCTGGGGCAAGTAGAAATAAAAACACACAAGGTTTAAATGAAATCACGCGCCAAATAAAATCACGCAGAAAAAATAAAATCACGCACATGATTTTAAAAGGGACGGCGGTTTGCCAGCAACTCAAATGCCAAAGCCCCTCACGGGCAGAGGAGGCGGTAAGAAGAACCCGGACCTCTTTGCTGCCCACTTTTTTCCGGCGCATCGCTACAGCAAGGGTATCAGAAATCATATGAGCTGCTGCGGCCGGCCAAACAGACTGCCCCGCCAGCGCCAGCGCCAGCAAGTGCGGTCTGTAATTTTCGAGGCATGAAAGTTCTGCCGTAGCCTTGTTCTCCCCAGCTTGTGTATATTACAGGTTATTTAAAGTGTCTTCTGTCTTTTGTGCCATGAGTCAGTTCAAGCATGCGACGGCAGGGTCGACGGATGTAGACTGGTCTTGGGAACGGTTGATCTCAGAGCAGCATGACGTCCTGGACGCAGCCTGGTCGGCACTCGTGGCCCAGCCAAAACTGGCAATGAAGATTCCAGCGGAACATCAGGCGACAGTCTTATTGGCAGGATCAGCCACATGGACCTCCTCCAACAGGGTGAAAACGACCTCACTTGCCCGCATCTTCTTTGATCAGCTCGGAGTCACAATGGTGAACAGCTCTTTCTCATACTACCGAGACGCGCTGCTGTTTGGTATGATGCTGAACTGGGGACTGGAGGTGCAATCTTTCGACCTCACCACCGAACAGTCGGCTGCTGCTTTTGCTCTGGCTCAACGGCTGGCTGTGAAACCACCGCCATCAGTGACCCAGACGCCCATGGCAACAAACGGGGCCCAGGAATACAGAGAAGCAGGGGAGCAAACCCCTGAAAAGTCGCAGAAGGTGCGTTACGATGCGCCGACCATAAAAAATGCTAAGACCATTCGCAAAGGTTGAGGGGCGACCAGATGGACCCAAAAGCTCGCAAAAGCCCTGGAACACTATGTGAAGGCGCAGTGTAGACTGCCGGAGGAAGAGTACACCCCAGGACAACCGGCGCTGGAAATGCAAATGCAAATCGGTGAGGAGCTAGCGGCTGATGTGTGGTCCATCATCCTAGATTGTGATGATCCGGGGGAAAAGGCGCTGAAGTCAGCAGACAAACACAAAAAGAAGAAAGAAAAGCTAAAGAGGGAGCACCACAAGAAAGGCAAAGGCAAGAGCCGTGGGTCAAGAAAGCACCTCTCCGACTCGTCAGGTTCCGAAGAGGATTCAAGCACCAGCTCCAGCGATTCGTCATCCTCATCGTCGCCAGGAAAGACTCCACGCAAGGGTACGTCACGCAGCGCCAGCGCGTGGTCCTCGTGGTCGCCAGCAAAGCCCACAATGGTCATCATTGATGGCAAGGAGCACTTCCGCGGGAAGACAAGCAACAATCTGATAGAATGCTCACGTCCGCCCCAAACAAAATGCCGGTTTTGCATAGCCCATCACTGGTTCTGGGAAGGTCCGGCCTACAGGTGCCCGGGGCCAAAGTCCAAATGACTACCCCGTGCGAAGCGAGTTGGTCGCTGGGGACGAGGCGCCCGAAAATTCCTCTGGGTAGTCGACCAGCTGGAGGCAGCAGTTGCAGGCGACTATGCAAGTTCCTATGCAGCAACAGCAGTGCGCGGACTCGGCATCGACCACGAACCACCACGAACCACCACGAACCACCACGAACCACCACGAACCACCACGAACCACCACGAACCACCACGAACCACCACGAACCACCATGAGCCACCACGAACCACCACGAACCACCACGAACCACCATGAACCGCCACGAACCACCACGAACAACCACGAACCACCACGAGCCACCACGAACCACCACGAACCACCACGAACCACCATGAACCACCATGAACCACCACGAACCACCACCACCACCACGAACCACCAAGGACCACCACGAACCACCACGAACCACCATGAACCACCACGAACCACCAGGGACCACCACCAACCACCACCAACCACCACCAACCACCACGAACGACCACGATCCACCACGAGCCACCGCGAACCACCTCGAACCACCACGAACCACCACGAACCACCACAAACCACCACGAACCACCATGAACCACCACGAACCACCACCACCACGAAACACCCCGAACCACCACTAACCACCACGACCCAGCACAAACCACCACGAACCAGCACGAACCACCACAAACCACCACGAACCACCACGAACCACCACGAGCCACCACGAACCACGACGAACCACCACGAACCACCAAGGACCACCACGAACCACCACGAACCACCACAAACCACCAGGGACCACCACGAACCACCACCAACCACCACCAACCACCACGAACGACCACGAACCACCACGAGCCACCGCGAACCACCTCGAACCACCACGAACCACCAGGGACCACCACGAACCACCACGAACGACAACGAACCACCACGAACCACCACGAACCATCACGAACCACCACGAACCACCACGAACCACCACAAGCCATCACATCGGTCAAAGGATACCTGCAACAACTACGCAGAGTGCGGTACCGGCTCGCCAAGCATCCAGGTGAATCACCGTGCAAAGCACTCGACGAGCAGCTGCTCTGGGAGCTCCAGCAAGAGCACACGGAGTCAAACAGCAAAAAGCTGGTGTCAGGGGTCCGATTACTCGAAAAATTCAACTGGCTTCAGCACACCATCGTCTCAGCCGACTGGCTGTTCATTGACGCAATGCAAAAGGTGCCACGGCACAAACAAGAAGGGCGATCAAAGCAGTGGGCAACGATGCACTGTCTCCGACAGCTCTGCCAAGCAGCCAAGACCAAGCTGGACTGGGAAGTGGTTGCGCTGTCAGCCCTCTCCATCGCCTTCGGGCTACGCATCTCAAAGGCAGCCATGGCGGCCCCCGACGACGCAGAGATCCGCTTCAGGGGCACTAAGGGCAGGACAGGCTTACACCGTCCAAAAGTGGGGCCATGGGCCCGCAAATGGGGTGATTTCCTCGCGCGATTGCGTGCTCTCTTAGGACATCACCCGCACAGACCCGCATTTTTCACCTCCAAAGCACACTTGGCGGCAGCCTTTCTCGAACTCGTCCAGTCGCCGGGCTGCACATGTAAGACTATTCGCTGGCACATCTGGCGCAGATTCGGAGCGGCCCAGCTACAAGCTACAATCTTCAGCGAGTGGGTCCGCACAACATTGCCAGCGCCCCCCCCCCCCCCCACGGCAGAGTTGGCGATTGCATGCATGTGTGGCTGGCAGGCCGAGCGGACCTCTTGCGATTGTTCCAAAGAACGCTCTTCAGGCAGGCCGACCCGGTACCCGGGGACGCTGTGGTGTTCCTCTACACACTGCTGAACACACCCCCATGCGAAAGAAGATACGCATGACAGGGGGTGACAAAAAGGAGAAGAAGAGAGGGGCGCATGGTGCCATGGTGCAGATAACCCATCGTCGTGGCCCAGTGGATACACCACACCTCTTCTGTCCCGTGGAGGATGGTTCGAACCCCGGGGGGGATAGAGATGCACCGAACAACCCGAACCCCCCTTTTTTGGGCGCGAGAGGGAGGGCGCGAAAGAGAGGGAGAGAGAAACAGAGAGAGAGAGAGAGAGAGAGAGGGTAGAGCGCAGTGGGAAAGGAACAGAGAGGTGCAACAGGAGAGAAAGAGAAGGGGAGAGCAAGAGAGAATGGAAGGGAGAGAGTAGGAGAGAGACCCACAGAGCGAGAGACCGGGGCTAACCGGCGCAAAGGGAGGTGGTGGGTTCGAGCTGACCAGGGTACGAGCTGATAAGGGTGGGTTCGAGCTGACCAAGGTAAATGGGACGCCACGGCGGCACGGAACAGCCGAGAAATGTCAAGAAATGAAAAAGCACGGCGCCGTAGCGCCCCTGAGCCACTGGCTTGACACGTTGTCACGTGTTGAACAGCCGAAGCAAGACTGGGGCGGCGAGAGTGCGGCCCAAGTGAGGATAACGGAAGCAAGTAGGCATGAATGTGTAGGCGGCATGCGCATGCATGGTGGGGAGCTGAAATGGTATGCGCCACACGCCACACAGCGATGATTTGTTGAATTGCCTGACAGACGGAGCACATGCCTAGACGCCTTTGCGCCATCCAAGGCGCCATTGCGCCCCTGAGGATTGAGTATGACACGTCCTCACGAGCCGGAATGCAAGTGCATGACAGGGTCACGACCTGCACGGCAAGGGTTAGAGACTAACCGGTACCGTGGGTGGGTGGTGGGTGCGCGCTGACCTAAATGTCCAGAGGACCAGTGCCTATGCACAGTCAGCAACCACCTGGTGTGGTACAGAACTGGTCTACGCTGCAGTGCAGCAAGCAAAACACTGAACAATGTGGTTATGACCATGCGCCTGTGACACGGGGGCGTATGCGAGCCCAGTTTCCGTTGCCTCATGGCCCCACGGCAGATCTTCTAGGGTCAGCTCACGTTCACAGGCCCCAAAGAGGCCACGCGCGAACAGCATCGCTACACAGCGTTTGCCCCATGATTTTCCCCATGTGTTTCATGATATAGCCCAGCTCCCTGGCATTCACGCTCGGTTTCGCCGCCTAAGGGATAGTCGTGGGAGGCGGCTATGCCGCCTTTTCTGAACAACCACGGCAAAACAATGGCAGGCATGCATTGCACAATTACTGTTTTCTGGGTGACGGCCAATCCGTCTTTGAAGCTAAGCTACAGTAGGTATAGGGACCGCATTAATTCCGTACTTTTGCGTAGCTATTACAAAAGGGGGGGGGGATGATCCGCTTCCGAACCCCGGGGAAAAGACCCAAAAAAACACGTCCAGCCCCCCCAAGCACCTTAGATAGACCAGCATGTACAACTGTTATGGATTGTGGGGTTGCCATGATTCCGCTCCCCAAATGGGGCCATATTGAGGACTGGCGGTTGAACAAAACCAAATTGCAACCTGCTTTGCATAGTGTACTCAGATTCTTAACTATGTAGTGACAGCCTTCAACTCCGATCGACAACATAGGTCCCTCAACCCTCATCAATGGTACTCCCTCTTGTGCAAGGTGGAGGTATGGACAACCTCCACTGGCCGTCACTACCAGTAGCACCGGCGGCGGTTAGAACTCTTTTCCGTGATGTGCCAGCTATGGGTGTCCGAATACCTCCCCCTAAGCGCCAATGCCCAACTAGGGGCAAGATGCTGGGCGCACGATCACCCCCAACCGCCACTCTAGACCGGAAACGTAGCAAATTTGGGGTAGTCACACTGCACGATTTGTGGCAACAGATCCATAGCCGAATCCCTGACTTTTTTGCCTCTATGGTGACGGCCCATTTGTCGCCCCCTCCCAGCCACCATTGCATTAAGCACACACGACTCGGACCTCTCCATCAGTTGCGACTATGGGTAGACACATCACTTACTAGGTTTGCCTTCGGGTGTGGCGGTCACCTCTCTAGCCTACGCGTGTGAACTTTGGGTTTTTGCCACATGGCCACTGGATCCACTGTATCACGTGCTGGAGTCAACCATATTTCGAAGAATTGTCTTGAGTACTCTGATGACCTTCTAGAGTCAGACAAACAAAAAAGACAACATACGTCCCTCGATCTCGTCAACAAATCCCGTCCCAGTCAATCAAAGAGAATATTGTTCAAGCAGTGTGCAAGCAGTGCAAAGTTTTGTATGCGGACAACTACATGAACCCTAGTTTTGGCCCACTGGCAAACACAGATTCATGGCTGCTTCTAGCAGCACATCAAGGGTAGCCCAAGCACCAACCATCAGCATGCCATAACCTGAGTCGAGTGAGCACCATCTTTGGGGTTGGGTTGATCCCTCCATTCAGCCATGCCCGGAAACAACATTCAAAGCCGTGTCCAACTTGCATGCCAGGCCTGCTTCCAGCAGTTCACCGAAACACAAACTGCAAAACCATGCAACATCACAGAGCCATCGTGGTAAGTTAGGTCCCAATGAGAGACCACCCCACCAAACATCCCAGACATCGTTGCAAAGAATTGGTTGACCACATGCCATCTGCTGCATCATATGTAATGCCCCAACTCATCATTGGCACTAGTTTGACAACTAAACATGTCTATTTTTTCAAAGCCCCTAAAATCAAGACCACTGGAATTGAATCCACAATCATACTTGCTATGCTTGACAATACTGTGAACACTACCTTTTATTGTACGTGTCCATATTGGACGCCTGGACTGGTGCATAAATCACCGAGCCATGCCTCTTGTTTGTTTGTATGTTTTTTCACTCAAACTTGTGTGTCCCTCGTAAGTGCTCGGACAATGTGACCGGACACACTAAGAAAACCATAGGTTGTCCCCTATGGGACGCCACCATCCGCCAAAGAAAGTGGGATGTCTATTTAGACCTCGGAACCTGACATTAGTGTGTTTAGTGGGATGACTGCCACAACCTTGCGGACTTACCAGAATGTGCAATGTGCAACAGTGTAAATCACCTACCCGCCTCTTGTATGCGCTCTCCTTTGTCCTCGCCTCTTGTCCTTGCCTCTTGTCCCCGCTAATGTGGCACAGTAGCCATGAATGGATCCCGATTGCATTGTCCACTCGTGCCCCGAGTTCATCTTGACGAGCCATTGGGTCGCTATTGTAATGCCTGAGAACCCCCAAAAGGGGTGTAGATGGCGCTCATGCCTGCCCTTGATCTCACACCCCTCTTTGACTTGATTCGGGCCGACCCGGGGTTGGTGGGTCTTGTAATCCCCCCCCTCGGGTTCGAACCCCGGGGGGGATAGAGACCCACCGAACGTCCCGAAACCCCCTTTATGCGAGAGAGAGAGAGAGAGAGAGAGAGAGAGAGAGAGAGAGAGAGGGTGGTCACAGGGAGAGAGAGAGAGAGAGTGGGCGAGAGGGAGAGAGAGAGAGAGGGGGAGAGAGAGAGAGAGAGAGAGAGAGAGAGAGAGAGAGAGAGAGAGAGCGAGAGAGAGAGAGAGAGAGAGAGAGAGAGAGAGAGAGAGAGAGAGAGAGAGAGAGAGAGAGAGAGAGA